>CM077195.1:1621564-1694064 GCA_039654625.1 Rhinogobio ventralis
GCGCACACACACATCCACGCACACACACACACACACACACACACACACACACATCCACGCACTGTGCGCGCGCACACATGCTCAATCAGCTGTAATGTTATACATGAGGGTTGACTTGCCTAATTTGTCCCCTGGTTCCGATTCGGCAGGCCAGCACTCTCCCTGGCTGAATCCGAAATCGCCCCCTAAACCCTCATTCACTATCTCTACTTTAGTCCACTAATACAGTTCACTCGAGTGAATGAAAACGAGTGAGTGAAGTCGGACAGCCGTTGTGTGTACATCGGCTGTACACTCGTTATTGCGGTGCATTGTGGGATTGAATGAGTGCACTCAATAACGTCCACTATGGTTTCGGACACCACTACAAATGGCTGTCCCCTAAAATAATGCCCTATTTGAGGGTAAGGCTATAGGGGGCGATTTCGTGGAGACTGACGAGGGCAGCCCATAACAAATCTCGATTGAGACAGAGCAGTCTGTCAGATGTCTGTGTGCGCGCGCGCTGATCTGTTTGTGTGTGTGTGCTTAAGTGTGTTTTAAATGCAAAATTACAAAGCAATTAGTTGGTTTTGTTTAACTCTGAAACATTGTTTGAGTTGTGTTGTGGTAATAATAGCTACGGGTAGCGCCAGTTGATTGCCGAGTGCAACCATTCTACGTCATCGTAGATCTTTCATGGGTTTTCTACATATTTCAGTAAGAGACATCATTTATGTTATATTAGGCCATACAAGTCTTAACACCAGGGGATCCCTTTAAAAAGAATATTGAAAATACAATTTAATACACATAAAATAATAAATAAATTATAATTTTCCTATAGTTCTAATAATTGAATGGTAATTATGAGTCAGACATGATTTCTCAGCTGTCGTGTGATTGTTTGTGTTGTTGTTTCCTCGGTTCTGCTCAAGGGCTCATTGTTTCGTCCCTCTCAAAGCAACTCAAATAACTGTGTCGTCTGAGGCCTTCTCTAAACAACAGGCGAGAGCGGCGCTGATTGAAAAGTGTCCACACATTGAGTTCCCATCAGCCCTGTTAATTCTGCGCTTCACACATCACACATGCATACGGATGCTTCTCCTGCTTCAGGCTGTCAGAGACGTTTATTCCCGTCGTTTCCTCCAGGAATCTGTTTGATTGAGTCTGATATCGTATCACAGGAAGCACATGATGCTGTCTTCACTCGCCCTCATGTTTCTAATGACTTTCCCTCTCCAGAGGAACACAAGAGACGTTTAGCAGGATGTTCATGCTGAGTCGTGGATCGAGGGATAGTAAATTACATCAAAACTCTACACTTTTTGGTGATTTCTTAAAATATGCCATCTGTAAATCATGCAGCTCAACCTTTTAACTAAGCTTTGTATGTTTGTATTGATGTGAAACCACTAAGAGCACTTTTATGTCCATTAAATCTAAAACTACCTTAAAAATTAAATAAATGTTAACTGAAATACAATAAAATATATTTTATTTCAGTTAGATACATGGATAAAAAAGTAATTCAAAATATTAATAAAAACTATAGGAGTATTTTAATGATAAAAAACTATATAGATATTTAAAAAAGAATACAAAAACAACTAAATTACTAAAACTTAAAAATAAAAAAAAAACAGAAAATATAAAAATTCTAATAGAATTTAAATGATACTAAGAGACTTAAAAAACTATATAGACAAATTTTAAAAAAGTTATTACAATTTTATTAAAAAAAAATACTAAAAGTTTAATTAAAATGAAAATTGAAAAAAAAAAAAAATTAATATTCAAAATATTATTCATTTACCTTAAAAACCTTTTTTTAACTAAAAAACGATATAAATATTTTTTTTTTTAAATAATAAAAAAATAGAAAAAGAACAACAGAATTGCTAAAAGGTTAATTTAAATGAAAAAAAAAAAAATTAAAACGAATTAAAAAAATATTCATAATTTACCTTTAATTTATTTATCTAAAATTAAAAACAACTTATATAGACATTTTAAAAAATAATAAAAAAAGAGAAAAAGAACAACAGAATTACTAAAAGTTTCATTAAAATGAAAATAAACTAATTCAAAATATTACTAATTCAAATTTCATTTATGTATCTAAAACAAAAACAAAATAAAGAAACAAAAAAAAAACAATACAGACATATTACAAAATTACTAAAATGTTAATTAAAATGAAAACGGAAAATTTAAAAATAAAAACTCATTCAAAATATTAATAAAAACAGTATTTGAATGATATTAAAATAACTCTAACCAGTTTTTTTCTCCTATTATACAAATTCTCAGTGAGAGTCAAACCTGAAAGATGAAGAAGATTTTACTTACTATGATTTTATGACTTTTTAAAAAAAAAATTTTTTTTTAAAATTATTTTACAATTTCTTTTTAAAACTCAATCTCCAGCCGTTTGAATGGAGTGAATGGAGGACAAATCTAGAGCGACCGGTTGAAAATCAAAACTCAACTCATTTATCATTAATTCATGTTGCTGTGATGATTAAAATCACGTCCTGTCCTACTGTACATTTGTACCCACTGTCTATCCTACGTCACATAATTGAAGTAAAACAATGCATGTGCACAAACACTATCTACAATGAAGAGAGCTCTCACAACAAACACATCCATTAATATACCAAGAAATCACAATGCAAATGACTTAATATTCACCGAATCTGACAGGTAACAGCAAACGCATGCGGCTTTTCTTCACTCAACATTAATGATCTCACAGCACTAACAAACAGAAACACGATTCCTCCGTCCATGAGCTTTACAGACGACCTCCCTAACGCTGTTGCTGGACTTCAGGACTGATCTCTCTCAACAGAGGGACACTCTGACATTATCACATGAATTATGGGATTGAGCCCTGTGCTAATGACGCCGCTGGGCCGCAGTGAAGGGCTGTGCCGTCCCCAGTCGTGTAGTGCTCACTGGGCCGTGTCTGCATTCGGCAGCCGCTGCTCCTCCGGCCGTCAGCTCAACCCAAGAGAACAGAAACTGAGAGCACAGAGCCAACGGACGCTTGCGGCAAAGTCACGGCTGCTCTAAGATACTTCATTACACTAACATTTCAGTACAGGCACCAGAGTAAGACCACGGTGCTTCTGGAATTGCTTGCAAATAAGCATAAAGATGGCAATCGATTAGTATCAAAGCATACTCTTCGGGCCCTATTTTAACGATCTGAGCGCCAGGTCTGAAGCGCACGGCGCAGGTGCACTTCGGGCGTGTCCGAATCCACTTTTGCTAGTTTAACAACGGAAAAAATGGTCTGCGCGCCCACCGCATGGTCCAAAAGGGTCGCCCCTCGTCTCTTAATGAGTCATGAGTGTGTTTGGGGCGTAACGTGCAATAAACCAATCAGAGTCTCATCTCCCTTTCCCTTTAAAAGCCAGTTGCGCTCGCACCATGGCGGATTCGCTATTTCTATAAATGAGAGACTGAACGCTTCTCCAGAGAGGAATCCTTTTATTTTTAATATTTGAATGTGTGTGTGTGCTGCTGCGCCCTGTGCCCTGTGTGTGTAATAAGCAGAGTGTACGCGCGTTGTGCACCGCCTATAGGCTCATATTGCTAACACACCCTTTAAATAACACACAAAATACTGCGCTATTGACTTCAGAGCAGGTGTGTGTTGGTCAATGGCGCAGTGGTTTTCAGTTCCTCACAATAGCAACGCTCCAGCAATGCTCCTGAACTCCTGGTGTTCAGACCAGGAAATAGATTAAACTAAAGCTGAAGTAAAAATAACACAATAACTTGATTTAAAAAAAAAACTTTGTCAAGACAAACTTTGATGTTCTTTGGGCACTTCTCCCGGATGAGCACACACACACACACACACACACACATCAACCAGAGCGAGCGCATGAGCGCGTCCATCATCGAGCTTATAATGTGAACAACACCAACGTATAGAGAATCGAGAGTTATCCAGGGATAATGCCATGATGTGTGTGTGTGTGTGTGTGTGTGTGTGTGTGTGTGCTCATGACTCTTTAGCTCCGCCCACTGCACGCCTCCACAGACTCGGCTGTTTTCTGAAAGAATCGGTACAGTGTATCTGTCTTTTGTAAATATGATCAAACTAAAGACTCTTGGGAGATATGAAGGATCAACACTACTCTATAGATACTCAAGATTAACACGAGACTGCAGAAACTGTGTGTTATGACCCTTTAATCTATAAAGCATCTCTACAGAAGACAATAGTGTCATTATTCAGCTGGATTCAGTTCAATGTTGATTCAGTTCAGTTCAATAACAGAGTCGATGTTGCAAAGTCAGTGTCTTAATCCTGTGCAATAGTGCAGTTAAGTGAACAATAGTTAATAGTTATTATTTTAATAAAACTTAATAGCAATAATTTTAACCCTGGTGGAGAACCACTGCATTAAATCATAAAACATAATTTATGCTACAGAAACACACTTTACAATCTCAACACGTTCAATCTGAAATGAACAACAGACCTCGCACTGAAAATAAAGACATTTGATCTACTGAATGACAAACTGTGACGCAACCGAACAAATAAGTGTACATCACCTACACATCTCATTTGCATATGTAAATACGAGCCTGCAGCAGATGTTCTCTCTCTGCCAGAACACTGTATCTCTCAGACGAGTCTTCAGCACTGCAGCGGGGTCAAAGGTCGTCTGGCAGGAACACAGTCCGACTGGACGACTGCCAGCACGTCTGTGAAGACCTCGTTTGCCCCTCTGAAGGCGGCGGGAACCTCTCGGTCTTCTTTTGAGCAGCAGACAGAAAGGCTAATTTGAGATTATAAAAGGTCAGTGCCTGTGACCCGCCGGACTCTGCAGCCATAATGACTTCACATCAGTCACAACAGGAAACGGATCTAATGCATTCGATTTCACAGAATAGGGTCCCACTTCAAGGGTCAACTAATTAAAGAAACAAAACATTTACTACTGTATGAATGCCGCTTCAGACACATCACGAGGGGGCGGGGTTTAGCATATCATTAACTGCTGAGAAGCAGGCGAGTCTCAAGAGAAAACTCTGTATGTTTGTCTGTTTATATGAATAATATAACGGGTGAATTATGTATATGATTTATATTATGCTATGAAGAACTGTATGCCTTTCTCCACTGACGTTCTGAGTTGTTCAAAGCGTTTCTTAGGATGCTGATGTTCAGAAAGCAGCGTCTGACTGATGGCGAACCGGAACATGGTTTGCGTAACATTAGCAACACATTATTGGTTGTTTGATAACGGAGTCAAGCCAAAGGCTAATCATATTAATTACCGTTATGTGTGCGACGTTGTAGAGAGCGATACACTTGTGCAGCGTAAAGAGTAAAAGTTGAGCGAGTCTGAGCTGGTGCGAGTGAGTGGAGGCGGGGCTCATTTGCATATCCATGGTTCCACGCATACTAAATGAGGGAAGGGTGTCAAGTTACATTCAAGCAATTTGAAGGCTTGAAGAAATGTTTTCACAGGAATGTTTTTTTGAATATGTAATTTTGGTGATCAAAGATGAGTTTTAAGGGTTAAAATGATTGACTACAGGGGGACTTTAATAGTTTTCAATTATACTAATGGCTATAATTAATGGATAAAACTGAGAAATATTTAAAATCTTTTATGTTTTTTTCTACATTATTTTAGAGATTCAACGTAAAAAGTATTGTAAAATGTAAAAATGTAATGTTTGTGCAATTAATCACGATTAATTACAGGAAAATGTGTGATTAGTTAATTTTTTTTAATTGATTGACAGCACTAATGTGTATATATATATATATATATATATATATATAGTGCTGTCAAACTATTGAAAAAATATCAAAAATACAGTAACATTTTAAAATATTATTAAAATCAAATCAGCTGTTCTCTATGTGAATATATAGTAAAGTGTAATTTATATCCTGTGATCAAAGCTGAATTTATCATCATTACTCCAGTCTTCAGTGTCACATGATCCTTCAGAAATCATTCTCATATGAGGATTTGATGCTCAAGAAGCATTTATGACCAGCGTTGAAAACCTTGATTCATTTTTCTTCAGGATTCTTTGATGAATAGAAACAGAATCTTTTGCAACATTATAAATGCCTTTAGTGTCACTTTTGATTAATTGAATGTGTCCTGGATGAATAATCTTTCTGACCTCAAACTTTTGAACAGTAGTGTAAACATCACATCCTTTCAATGATCATTTTAATGAGTTTTCCTAGCGTGTAAAATGCCAATAGTACAGTCAAATATCTAAAACGCTCCACAGGTGCCACTGCATTAATGTCAATAGACATCAGTGATCGCTAATTCACTACAAGTCATCTGATTAATGTTACTGCTGTCTCTAAGACTGAAGATTTGTCCAAAGTTCCTGGTGTTTTCTGCTGAAGCACATCTGTAATATTGTAATATTGCGCTGTCAGAGATGAGCTGATTGTTGTGGCAGCTGGAAGCTGGTGAACGTGATCACATTACGCTCAGACACTAAGGTGCGGATGTGCGCTGAGCGAATAAAAGCAGAACCGATAAACGGACAATAGCGCCAGCAATCCCGTAACAGGATTATCCAGCGTGACGTCTTCAAACATCAGCCCAGGGCAAAGACAGGGCTTCTGGGGCCAGGCGCAAACGCATACAGCTCTCTTTGAAACGTCAGATGAATTAGCCCGAAACAATCTCTGAGCGCTGAATCCAAATAGAGATTTAAGGAACAATGTTGTTTTCTAACCCAGAAGGGAAAAGACTTTGTGTTGCATGTATCTGAGCAACATAATTCATTTGGAAGCGAGCGGACCGCTCTGAATGTTCAATTTGTGCCTCGACAAGCTAAGGGAATTATAGTGCAAATGAACTCCGGATTTGTAAATCAACTGAATGCTAATATGGCGCTAAGGTAATTGCAAACGCGTGGTGAGGCTGCGTTTCTCTGCGGTTTCCCACAGACCTGCAAACTCACAAGAGGTGAAAAAGATGATGTTTAAAATAGGGGGTCAGGGGTCATCGTCCACCCATTTTTGCGATTTTAATGTAAACGAAGCATTCTGGTACACAAAGACAAGAAAATAAAGGAATGGCATTTCTGAGGTAGATGTGATGTTAAATGTGACATTGTTTACAAACTGTTTTATTGACGCCTTTCCGTGGTTAAACACTGATTGATCGATTACATGAGACATGATACATTTCTGTAAGTTGTTCTGTATCTTTCAACTATATTGCCAAAAGTATTGGGTCACCCCTCCAAATCACTGAATTCAGGTGTTCAATCCCTTCATGGCCACAGGTGTATAAATCAAGCACTAGGCATGCAGACGCTTCTACAAACATTTGTGAAAGAATGGGTCGCTCTCAGGAGCTCAGTGAACTCAAGCGTGGTACCGTGATAGGTTGCCACCTGTGCATTAAGTCCATTCAGGAAATTTCCTCACTACTAAATATTCCACGCTCAACTGTTAGTGGGATTATAACAAAGTGGAGGCAATTGGGAACAACAGCAACTCAGCCATGAAGTGATAGGCCACGTAAAATCACAGAGCGGGGGTCAGCGCATGCTGAGGGTCACAGTGCGCAGAAGTCGCCAACTTTCTGCAGAGTCAATAGCTACAGACCTTGAAACTTCTGTGGCCTTCAGATGAGCTCAAGAACAGTGTGTAGAGAGATTCATGGAATGGGTTTCCATGGCCGAGCAGCTCATCCAAGCCTTACATCACCAAGAGCAATGCAAAGCGTGGGATGCAGTGGGGTAAAGCACGCCACCACTGGACTCTAGAGCAGTGGAGACGTGTTCTCTGGAGTGACCAATCACGCTTCTCTGTCTGCAATCCCATGGACGAGTCTGGGTTTGGCGGTTGCCAGGGGAACGGGACTTGCCTGACTGCATTGTGCCAAGTGTAAAGTTTGGTGGAGGGGGGATTATGGGGTGGGGTTGTTTTTCAGGGGTTGGGCTTGGCCCCTTAGTTCCAGTGAAAGGAACTCTTAATGCTTCAGTATACCAAGACATTTTGAACAATTTCATGCTCCCAACTTTGTGGAAACAGTTTTGGGATGGCCCCAACATGACTGCGCACCAGTGCACAAAGCGTCGGTCCATAAAGACATGGATGAGCGAGTTTGGTGTGGAGGAACTTGACTGGCCTGCACAGAGTCCTGACCTCTTCCCGATAGAACACCTTTGGGATGAATTAGAGCGGAGACTGCGAGCCAGGCCTTCTCGTCCAACATCAGTGCCTGACCTCACAAATGCGCTTCTAGAAGAATGGTCAAAAATTTCCATTAAACACACTCCTAAACCTTGTGGAAAGCCTTCCCAGAAGAGTTGAAGCTGTTATAGCTGCAAAGGGTGGGCCAACTCCATATTAAACCCTATGGATTAAGAATGGGATGTCATTAAAGTTCATGTGCATGTCCCAAAACTTTTGGCAATATAGTGTATTTATGTTTGCTGGGATGCAACACAACTGTTCAAATCAGGGTGGAGAAACAATCTGACATCATACATCAGCTGGGCTCATGAATATTAATTAGGTGATGTAATGTCTAGCCAGAAGTTGGTACCTTCTGATGTTCATTTGTGCACTGTTGTTGTTTCAACTTAAAAAAGTAAGTGTTTGTGCTGCCTTAAAATTTTAAGTTTAGTCAACTCAAATATCCAAGTTGTCACTACTCACATTTCAAGTTGATTAAAATGTGTGTTTATTTGGTGCTATAACTAGTAGGGCTGGGTACCGAGTTCGATACTTTTTAGGTACCGACCGAACTGCCTCGATACTATCGAGTATCTTAAAATTACTTGTCGTTCGGTACCAAATTTCGATACCTAAGGGGTTAACCCGTCAACATCAGTGAGCCAATAAGCACTAAAAACAATAGTTTATGCCGGTTAACCTAAAAAGTATCGAACTCGGTACCCAGCCCTACTAGTTATAGCACCAAATAAACACACATTTTAGTCAACTTGAAATGTGAGTAGTGACAACTTGGATATTTGAGTTGACTAAACTTAAAATTTTAAGGCAGCACAAACACTTACTTTTTAAATACTAGTAAATACTAGTTTCCTAGTTAAAAAAAATTGGACATGAACGCCCTTTCAAGTCAAAATTTAAATGAAATGAGCTCGTAATCACGACTCCAGAAGTGGGAAGTACGATATTTCTCATAGCACGTGAAGGCAGCATAAGTCCTAATAACTGGGACCTACGTAAGGTTAGATATTGTTTGGATGTATGGCTATAGATAGCTAGCTAAATCAATGCTTTAAGGTTGACACTAACTGATCAAGTTAAACTCACATTAAACTAGTTATCTTGTTAAAGCGTGCAATGTTAAAAATCTTGCTGTATTTTTTTCTGTTTGCTTGGTTTTTTATTGTTTATATATAATTGTATTTTTGTAATACATTTTTTGCCCTGATGATAGTCACAGATGCTGACAAGGCATTAAATAAAACTATACTGATACTATTAAAGTGTTCTTATCCTTAAGGTTGGCTGCATTAACAGGTTAGCTTTCTTGTCTTTTCCCCGCTCTTCACATTAATGTTATAGCCTCTGCCCTTGCCCACCCTGGCATGAGGAGACCATCATCAAGTGTCAATCCGTTCACTCTGGCAGAAAAAGGAAAAATGATGAAGGAAAGGCAAGATGTGTGCCACAGGGCAGTCACAAACTTCATTGTTAAAGGTTTTCTACAGTGGAGGCTCCATGGTGGAGGTAAGAAAGCTGGAAGTGGTGTTGAGAGTTATGAGGGATGTGGTTGTGACTGCTGATGGCTGGACCAGCATTGCACACTATGTGAGAGAGGGCTCCATGAAAGAGAAAGTCCTACATACAAGGGCAGTATACACATCCCAGACAGGGGAAATTGTTGCAGAAGAGATAGGAGATATTCTTGATGAATTCAATATAAAGGACAGAGTAGTTGCAGTCTCAGTAGATAATGCAGCAAACATGGATGTAGCAATAAAAAAGATTTGCTTCTTTGCTCACACTCTCAATATTGCTGCACAAAAGCTTTACACTATACCCTCAGTCTCACAGTGGGCAGGAAGGATCAGAGCAATGGGGGCATGTGCTGAAACTGAAAAAGGGCACTTCGAAGGGCAACTGCATGTCTTTTCACCTACTCCTAACCGGTAAATACTTTATTATTAAACACACGTTACACATTTTATTGAAAATAAATGCCTTTCCGATCTTCTATGTGAATGGAAAAGGGAGTAGAGCGAATTTGGCAAAAGGCGGATTCGAACCTCCGGTCGATTTGCGTCAAAATTTTGAACCCTATACTTTACCCCTACACTATTAGTGCCATAAAGAACTTGGTGTCTGCTGTCATTTTGGCTGCCTCAACCAGACCTTTAGTGAACAAGGCGGCCTATTTGCACTTAATGTAAACAACAACATTTCGTTTATACATGTGAAGACGAGCGGAGAGTATAGAATACTAGATTCAAAAATAGCTCTAGTGAATACGTGCATATTAACAGCGTAAACATGAATTAAACATGACACCATAATATGATTAAATGTTAATAAATTAAGTGTATTAGCAATCATAAATCAAAGAACAAATTTCTTAGAAATATATTTTACCTAGGTGACGAGGATCACGCTTTGTGTATGTTCCAGTCTGAAACAGCGCGGGGCGATTACTTATCAATATATTATTAACATTTTACAAAAGCCAAACTCAGTGCAGTTAGGTGTTTTTTGACCAGTGAACGTGTGCACATTTGCATTTTGCCTGTCATAAACCGACGGCATCACATTACGTTTTCATTACGTTTGTTGTAGCTACTCAGTTTTTCCTATTGTAAAATACATTTGGCCAAAATCTGATTTTATAAAAGATGAAATGCTACTGTATGCACAGGCTATTTAACCCTTATGTTATGTTGGGGACGTTTTCGTCCACTATGGGGTGCTGTTGAGTCTTAATTTGGCTGCAACTTTCTCTGTGTTTCAGCAAATGGAATGATTTTTGGTGACAAATCTTATTTTGACACATATTTTAGGTAAATGAAAAAAACTCAACGATACACTGTGGGCAAGTTCACTACCCTTTCGTTATGTTCGGGATGAAAACATCCACTAAATTAAACTGCTGTAAAAATTGATCAGATAAATATTTTACTTAATTTTTCTATTAATCAACCTCAGTCCTGATCAAAACTACTAAATGTTTTTTTTTTTTTTAAATCCATAAATGATTTTCAAAAACTGATTCAAATCTGATTTGAAGGGTAAAAAAACACACAAAATGACTTATTTTCAATATAAAAAGTGATTGTGGACTGGATATTTTTTTTTACCTTTTATCACAGTCTTGGGCATGTCAAAGATTAGTAACAACATTGGCTTTGATGCGTGTTAGTTTTTGTGCAGCATCAGATTTTAATGTTTTCTCCCTCATTTACTCTTCGTGGCTGTTTTTGCCCCATTGACTTCCATTATAACAATGATTTTTTGATTGCAAAGCCATGACACCATATAATCATGCATTCTGATTGTTGGTGGTTTTCCCTGTTGGGAAGAGGTAAAAATTGTAATTTTTACAGTTGATCACCAGGTGGCACCATTAACCACCTGGCATGCAAATAAAAGTTTCTGGCTTTTATATGGAGTATAGCAGCATATAAAGGAGGGAGAAAAAAAATAAATCTGATGCTAAACAAAAACTAACACGCATCAAAGCCAATGTTGTTACTAATCTTTCACATGCCCAAGACTGTGATAAAAGGTAAAAAAAAATATCCAGTCCACAATCACTTTTTATATTAAAAATAAGTCATTTTGTGTGTTTTTTCCACAAATCAGTTTTGAATCAGTTTTTGAAAATCATTGGCAATTAAAGAGCAAAAATCCTGGATTTTTTAAAAACAGGACTGAGGTTGATTAACAGATGTATGCAAAAATATTTATCTGATACATTTTTACAGCAGTTTAATTTAGTGGATGTTTTCATCCGGAACATAACGAAAGGGTAGTGAACTTGAGCAATACACATATTAGCCTTTATAGACAGTGTTTCTTGCATAAAGAAAACACTGTACTTACTCAAACAACAGTATCTTTATTTACCCTTGCAAGACTTTTCCAATAAATAGGCAAGAATAAACCTGCTGTCCTCCATGAATCCTGTTCATTCCGCCAACAAAGCTCGTAATCACGACTTCAGAAGTGGGAATTAACACATTTCCGATAGCACGTGAAGGCAGCATTAGCCACAAGCTCTTTTCATACCTTTCATTGGCTAAATATTTGTAAAAGACAGACAGACGGACGTAACGGGTGACAAATAGCATCGATTTATTGAAGAAGAAACAAAAAAAACACCACCACCACCAAAAAAAGGGCACTTCGGAGAGTAAGGGCAAAAAGGGCAGGTTGAGCCCTACCTGTGCACGAGTCTGGATGGTGGTGTGGCTGGAAAGGTCCAGCCCGGCTAAACCTGTCCTTAAAGAGAAGCAGCTTCTTCTCGGTAAGTAGAAATAGATCAACCTAACTCTTTGGCCAAATAGTTTAGAAAAAAATCCTTTGCTAAATCATTTAGTAAAAAATCTCTGCAAATGAACAACCACTTTGGTAACCACACATACACACACACACACACCAATTTCCTCTCTCTCTCTCTCTCTCTCTCTCTCTCTCTCTCTCTTTCTCTCTCTCTCTCTCTGTCTCTCTCTCTCTCTCTCTCTCTCTCTCTCTCTCTGTCTCTCTCTCTCTCTCTCTCTTTCTCTCTCTCTCTCTCTCTCTCTCTCTCTCTCTCTCTCTCTGTCTCTCTCTCTCTCTCTCTCTCTCTCTCTCTCTCTCTCTCTCTCTCTCTCTCTCTCTAGGCCTTGCAGAACATGCTGTCATTCTGGATGTGAGGACAAGGTGGAATAGCCTGTTCCTTATGGTGGAGCAGTTCCCTGCCACCCAGGCCGTCTCGATGGACCCTCGGCTTAAGAAATCAATGGAAAAGGACAGGTCAAGAACTTTGTCATTAGCTTAATTTAATGTCAGCCGTTTTCAGTGTGAATCATTGTGCTCTTAAAACTATAGTCCAGCTAATGAAACTGATTATATTTCTCAGACTGCAGAGAGTTTCTGATGAGGATTTCAGAAAAGCAGAACAGTTTGTCAAAGTTACAAAGATACTTTACATTTTAATCTTGGATAAACTCCAGCACCATTTCACAGTTAATGATGAGGACTCCTCTTGTACAAAGACCATCAAGAACACTATCTGGAATGACCTCTCATAAAGGTACCAGGTGTGTAGTGTAATCCTATTGATTTCTCACTTGTTTTTATTTGGATTATTCAGGGACTCGTACTATGTTTTTGCCTTGCAGGTTGACAGCATCAGACAATTCTTGGAGGAGTCAAAAGTGGCAGATGAAGTGTGGACCAGACTGGAGGAGGAGCTGATGGGAAGGACCCCAGGACAGGTGTTATTTTTTTATTGGTAATCTTCTACTTCTCTTCAATTGCAGATCAATATATATGACCCTCATATTCTATTGAATACAGACTCAGTACCAGCAGATGAAACAGGGGCTCAAAGAGAAAATATAAAGACATCCTATTTTTCGCTAGCCTGACGTCGTCATACTCAGAATCTAGTCTTTGGGCTGTGATTATGGGGAAAGAAGATGCCTCTGCATTCAATTGGATAGACCTACAACCAATCAGAGCAAACAGAGTAAGTGACGAATGTTGAGCGACGCGTAGTTGTCAACAGAACTCAACTGCACGCACGCTGAAAGAAGTAGAAGAGTTTAAACGATCTTTGCCGGTGTTTAAGAATTTAAGGATACACTGAGTACTTACCAACACGATCATCATTTTTGAATGCATATACGAAGGAGTTCTCCATTTAGGATTAGAACGAATTCAACCCAAGCGCTCTTTGGTGACGTGGATGATTACGTTACTGTTGATCATCTGTCAATCATCGTATAAAGCCCGCCCTGACAATTTGGTTGGTCAGAACAGCTTCTGTTCGGGCATAGTTGCTCCACAACGGATCAAGTCCAGACTGAACTTCCCGACCTCAAATGTTGTGGGCAGGGCTAAGTTTGGCTGGCATCCAGGCTAATTTTTCCCCATTTAATTTTCAGGAGAGCATTAACTTCAGAACTTGTTTACATTGTGTTTTATATTATTCTTTATTTCTTTACTTATTTGTTCACAGAAGAGGCCAAAGCTATCTGCCCTTGAGGAGCTGTTTGCTGTGGAGGACATGGCAACTGAAATAAGAGAAGAGACCACTGTCAGCAGCACTACAGAGAAGATTCAGAGTTAAATAACTACAGATCACTTCCATGTACGCTATCCTCAGTGAGTCCAGTAACCTGGTGGTGGGACATGAAGGACACTCTGCCAATGCTTTCTGATTTGGCACCAAGGCATCTCTGTGTGCAAGCATCATCCACACCCTCAGAGCGTACGTTTTCTACTGCTGGAGACATTATCAGTCAGGAGCGGCCTTGTCTGTCTCCTGAAAAAGCAGACATGCTAATTTTTTAGAAGAAGAACTGAGTGATTTAAAAGATCTTACGTAAGCAGCAGTGAGCCTCACAAAACTGTTCATTTTGCACTGAAACTTTATTAAATCTATTTGCACATCTATTTTAAGGAGCATGAGTCAAACTGAAAAAATAAAACCAACGTTTTTCTGAGGTAATGTGTTATGTAATCTTGTTCAAATGGATTTCATAAAATTGGTATCGAAAAAAGTATCGTTCAGGAACCGGTATCGAAGTCAAGGTATCGGTATCGGAAACTTTTGAACGATACCCAGCCCTAATAACTAGTAGTAAAACGAAGAGAAAATCGTCCCCGCTTGGCTTGAACTGAGGCGCTACAGCGATCTGTCTCGCCACATTAACCCTTCACAACCTGAAGCTAAAATAGGTGGTTTCCAGAATGTTTTGCATATTTGAACCATTTCCAGCAGTGACAGTATGATTTTGAGATCCATCTTACAGTCATCTTACAATCACACAGTCACTGCTGGAAAGGGTTCAAATATGCAAAACATGCTGAAAACTGAAGAATGTGCATGAGCTGAAGAACGTTGGTCAGTTTAACTGCTCAGGACAAACATCACAAAACCCATCCATCCAGGGAACGACACAATCACGGGTGTGTAAACTTTTGAACAGGGTCATTTCTATATGTAAACATCTTTCAAGTAAAATATCTTTTTCAGGACAGTAATAAAATAAAACATAACGTGCATTTTGTATGATCCCTCCTATTTTGTTAAAATTATTGACATTTTCACAGATTCTGCAAGGGTTGTGTAAACTTTTGAGCACGACTGTGACACTGGGTTGCACAGTTTTCACTCAGGTGACTTTTTTTAATACATGCACACATGCACACACCACATGCTAAGATGCATGAAATGCCGCTCAGCCGCCTCCCAAGTCTCGTCTAAAATCATCCCAATCGCCTCTTCTACTGTGTACTCCTTCATTCGCCATGTTTTTGCTCATTTCGTTTATTATTTAATGCAACTGCCGCACTCCATATCTCTCTGTTCAAATCCTTCCTTCCCGCTCTTCCCGAAATCTACTGTCTTTTGCTGACGGAAAGCATGAAATTACCATAATAAGCCATATATTGCCGCATGTTGTCTACTGTCAGCAGCAGTTTGAATTGTTTTGTTGAAGACTTGCGGTAACACGGATACAGCTTGGTTGGATGTGTCGGTGATGACACACCCGGTTTAAAAGGGTTAAAGAACGGCAAAAAAGATCGAGAGACGTCTATGCTCTCACTCCAGTCTATGGCAAAGCAGCCCATTTTCGATTCTTTTGAGGTTTATTGTGCTTGCAGTTTCACCATAACCTCTTCGGACAATTCACATAAATTACTCAAAATGGCGAGTTTCGCCGAAAAAAAACTAGCAGTTGTGTTCTCAACAGTTGAACTAAGAAGGCATTAGTAATCAAATCGCCACTTACCTGATGCGTTGGGAAAGTTGAGGCAGATGGAATCGAAGGATGCAATCGTGGAGAAGTCACACCCATCATGAGTGGCACGACACATGAAAAGAAGCAGAAACACACCAAATTAGCGTGACAATAAATGTGCAGTATGTGTTTTGTTTAATGATGCTCATCTCTATATATTAACACCTGCATCAATGACCAGCTTCAGTCAGGGATAATATCAGGTGTTCTGTCTGACAGCTGATTTAATTTTCCGAACAGATAGCTTGCCATCTATAAATGTAGGGAATGAATAGCCTCACAATTAATATATCATTTTTTGAAGCAAATGTGAATGCTGTTTGCCTGTGCGAAACTCAGTGATACTGCAGCGATATGGGTGGTTGCTATGCAGTTGCTAAGGAACTTGGAGTGTATTTTTGCTCGTTGCTTAATGGTCTCTAAGGTGTTATGGATGGTTGATAGAGGGATGCAAAGGGCTTCTTTTAGCTTGTTGCTTAGTGGTTGCTAGGTGGTTACTAATGGGTTCCGAGTGTATTTATATTGTTTCTTAGTGGTTGCTAATGTGTTCTGGATGGTTACAATGTGTGGTTATTAAGGAGTTTTTAATGTATTTTAGCTTGCTGCATATATATTGTTGCATAGTGGTTGCTAAGATGGTCTGGGTGGTTGCTAGGTGGTTATTGAGGAGTTCTGAGTGTATTTATCCTGTTGCTAAGTGGCTACTAAGGTGTTATGGGTGGTTGCTAGGTGGTTACTAAGGGGTTCTGAGTGTGTTTATCCTGTTGCTTAGTGGTTGCTATGCAGCTGCTAAGGAGTGGGTGCATTTATCTGGTTGATTAATTGTTGCTAAGGTGGTCTAGGTGGTTGTTAAGGAGTTCTGAGTGTATTTTTCTTGTTGCGTAGTGGTTGCTAGGGTATTCTGGATGGTTGCTAAGGAGTTCTGAGTGTATTTATATTGTTGATTAGTGGTTACTAAGGTGTTCTGGGTGGTTGTTAAGGAGTTCTAAGTGTATTTATATTGTTGATTAGTGGTTGCTAGGGTATTCTGGGTGGTTGTTAAGTAGTTCTGAGTGTATTAATCTTGTTGCTTAGCGGTTGCTAGGGTATTCTGGGTGGTTGTTAAGGAGTTCTGAGTGTATTTATATTGTTGATTAGTGGTCACTAAGGTGTTCTGGGTGGTTATTAAGGAGTTCTGAGTGTACTTAACTGGTTGCTAGTTGCTGCTAAGGTGTTCTGGGTGGTTGCTAAGGAGTTTTGAGTGTATTTATATTGTTGCTTAGAGGTTGCTAAGGAGTTCTGATTGTATTTTTATTGTTGCTTAGTGGTTGCTAAGGTATTCTGGAGTGGTTGCTAAGGAGTTCTGAGTGTATTTGTTTTGTTGCTAAGTGGTTGCATGGTGTCTGGAGCACAAACGCTGGACGATGGAGGTTAACACTTTGAATACAAGCATCCATTAGCAATCTGCTCAGTGTAGTTCTCGTATAGTTTTGTTTCTCTGCCAGATTCAGTGTGATCAGTGCTGATGCGACTGCATTAACACCCCTCTGAGTGTCTCTCATGTTCCTCCTCACATGCCATCAGCCAAACAGAGATTTCACAGCGCTATTATCTGTTTACTAACAGGACGGCTGCGTTGAATTCTGCTGTGGGGTAAAACGTTTTCCGCCCACCCTCCACTTATTCATTACTCAAAGCTGAGGAGACGGCGCTCGCATGCTAAAGGCCCATCCGTCCGCCCGCCGTGGGAAAATGTCATCCGTGACAACCTGAGCAAACATCAGAGGAGCCGAAATAGACCTGGACGCTGACACACAGGCCTGGAAGAACAGCCATTTAATGTTTTAATGAGCTGTCTGTGTGCGTGTGTGTGTGCGTGTGTGTGAGAGAGAGAGAGTGTGTGTGCTTTTCTATCCCGGTGGGGACTTCACGCTGAACACACACACACTCATGGGGACTCGTGTCTCTTGAATGAATGATTCAATGACTCACTCATAACGACTTCACTTGTTTCATTACTGGATAAATCAGTATTTATATCCCAACTATAAACTTTTATCCCACTACTTCTGTGAAAATTTTAATTATTGTAATTATTATCAGTGTGTGAGTGTTTGTGTGTGTGTATGTGTGAGTGTGCGAGAGTGTGTGTGTGTGTGTGTGAGTGAGTGCACGAGTGTGTGTGTGTGTATGTGTGTGAGTGCTTGAGTGTGTGTGTGTGTGAGTGTTTGTGTGTGTAAGTGTAAGTGTGTGTGAGAGTGTGTGTGTGTGTGTGTGTGAGTGCATGAGTGTGTGTGTATGTATGTATGTTTGTGAGTGAGTGCATGAGTGTGTGTGTGTGTGTGTATGTATGTATGTGTGTGAGTGAGTGCATGAGTGTGTGTGTGTGTGTGTGTGTGAGTGAGTGCATGAGTGTGTGTGTGTGTGTATGTATGTGTGTGAGTGAGTGCATGAGTGTGTGTGTGTGTGTGTGTGTGTGTGTGTGGTTAACAGCATCAAACCCATCCTCGTCTCTTTCTCCTCGTTTAGGGAACGCTGTGCTTCAATGGAAGCCGGTAATGAGTGAGGAATGACATTTCTATGGCACAGTGGCATTTAGTTGGACTTATCGACATGTGTGACATTTGTATTTCCTCATTCGTCTCCCATCCAGCCGCTGACAGAGCGGAAAAAGAGGAGAAAAACAAGGTTGACCTTGTTTTATTGTTTATTTATTTATTCAGGTGCCTCTGACTTCTGTGATTCCTTCCTCTTTGATGCTTGTGCATGAAATATTATTGCTCAGAAGCTGCTCAGGTCTCAGATGTTTCTCCTAAAATCACTGTGGAGAAATAAATGAGTCACTAGTCATCATCCAGTGAGAGTGCAGAGCTATAAAATGAAGCTGATAAGCATCTATTTGAGAGTCTACATTTGCTCTCATTGCAGTCTACAAGAAACAACTGATACTAAAGACATGTTATTTGAGATATTTCAAAGCAGAGCAACACCATTAATCGTTAAAAGATTCAAACACCCAGAAAATCTTATCTGAAATGACAACGATTCATGAAATGACAGTGAATCAGATCTGTGTTCGTGCTGCCGCTGAGCCAGAGAGAGCCGTTGTCATGTATAGATATGAAACAGATTCACAAGTGGTCTTTTCAACTACACAGCATTATTATTTCTGTTACAATAATAAACATTTTCACAGAAGTAGTGGGATAAAAATTTACAGTTGGGATATAAATACTGATTCATCCAGTAATGAAACAAGTGAAGTCTTTATGAGTGAGTCATTGAATCATTCATTCAAGAGATTCGTTCAAAAACACTGATTCATCCAGTAAAGAAACAAGTGAAGTCTTTATGAGTGAGTCATTGAATCATTCATTCAAGAGATTTGTTCAAAAACACTGATTCATCCAGTAATGAAACAAGTGAAGTCTTTATGAGTGAGTCATTGAATCATTCACTCAAGAGATTCGTTCAAAAATGCTGATTCATCCAGTAATGAAATAAGTGAAGTCTTTATGAGTGAATCATTGAATCATTCATTCAAGAGATTCGTTCATAAACACTGATTCATCCAGTAATGAAACAAGTGAAGTCTTTATGAGTGAGTCATTGAATCATTCACTCAAGAGATTTGTTCAAAAACGGTGATTCATCCAGTAATGAAACAAGTGAAGTCTTTATGAGTGAGTCATTGAATCATTCACTCAAGAGATTCGTTCAAAAACACTGATTCATCCAGTAATGAAACAAGTGAAGTCTTTATGAGTGAGTCATTGAATCATTCACTCAAGAGATTCGTTCAAAAACGCTGATTCATCCAGTAATGAAACAAGTGAAGTCTTCATGAGTGAGTCATTGAATCATTCACTCAAGAGATTCGTTCAGAAACACTGATTCATCCAGTAATGAAACAAGTGAAGTCTTTATGAGTGAGTCATTGAATCATTCACTCAAGAGATTTGTTCAGAAACACTGATTCATCCAGTAATGAAACAAGTGAAGTCTTTATGAGTGAGTCATTGAATCATTCACTCAAGAGATTCGTTCAAAAACACTGATTCATCCAGTAATGAAACAAGTGAAGTCTTTATGAGTGAGTCATTGAATCATTCATTCAAGAGATTCGTTCAGAAACACTGATTCATCCAGTAATGAAATAAGTGAAGTCTTTATGAGTGAGTCATTGAATCATTCATTCAAGAGATTCGTTCATAAACACTGATTCATCCAGTAATGAAACAAGTGAAGTCTTCATGAGTGAGTCATTGAATCATTCACTCAAGAGATTTGTTCAGAAACACTGATTCATCCAGTAATGAAACAAGTGAAGTCTTTATGAGTGAGTCATTGAATCATTCACTCAAGAGATTCGTTCAAAAACACTGATTCATCCAGTAATGAAACAAGTGAAGTCTTCATGAGTGAGTCATTGAATCATTCACTCAAGAGATTCGTTCAGAAACACTGATTCATCCAGTGATGAAACAAGTGAAGTCTTTATGAGTGAGTCATTGAATCATTCACTCAAGAGATTTGTTCAGAAACACTGATTCATCCAGTAATGAAACAAGTGAAGTCTTTATGAGTGAGTCATTGAATCATTCATTCAAGAGATTCATTCAAAAACACTGATTCATCCAGTAATGAAACAAGTGAAGTCTTTATGAGTGAGTCATTGAATCATTCACTCAAGAGATTCGTTCAAAAACACTGATTCATCCAGTAATGAAACAAGTGAAGTCTTTATGAGTGAGTCATTGAATCATTCACTCAAGAGATTCGTTCAAAAACGCTGATTCATCCAGTAATGAAACAAGTGAAGTCTTCATGAGTGAGTCATTGAATCATTCACTCAAGAGATTCGTTCAGAAACGCTGATTCATCCAGTAATGAAACAAGTGAAGTCTTTATGAGTGAGTCATTGAATCATTCATTCAAGAGATTTGTTCAAAAACACTGATTCATCCAGTAATGAAACAAGTGAAGTCTTTATGAGTGAGTCATTGAATCATTCATTCAAGAGATTTGTTCAAAAACACTGATTCATCCAGTAATGAAACAAGTGACGTCTTTATGAGTGAGTCATTGAATCATTCACTCAAGAGATTCGTTCAAAAACACTGATTCATCCAGTAATGAAACAAGTGAAGTCTTTATGAGTGAGTCATTGAATCATTCATTCAAGAGATTTGTTCAAAAACACTGATTCATCCAGTAATGAAACAAGTGAAGTCTTAATGAGTGAGTCATTGAATCATTCACTCAAGAGATTCGTTCAAAAACGCTGATTCATCCAGTAATGAAACAAGTGAAGTCTTCATGAGTGAGTCATTGAATCATTCACTCAAGAGATTTGTTCAAAAACACTGATTCATCCAGTAATGAAACAAGTGAAGTCTTTATGAGTGAGTCATTGAATCATTCACTCAAGAGATTCGTTCAGAAACACTGATTCATCCAGTAATGAAACAAGTGACGTCTTCATGAGTGAGTCATTGAATCATTCACTCAAGAGATTCGTTCAAAAACGCTGATTCATCCAGTAATGAAACAAGTGAAGTCTTCATGAGTGAGTCATTGAATCATTCACTCAAGTGATTCGTTCAAAAACAATGAAAACCCCTATATCATAGTGATCACAAAACTTAACATCCAGCACATTTTTATCATTGGTAGAATATAAAATATTTTACCACAAGCATTTCAGTCAAATAGAATCTATGCAATATTACAGGAAATAATGCAGGAAACCCTGATTGATGGCGACTTTAAAGGCCTACATTTTTTGCATACAGTTTTTTCCTTCTGTCCACAACACTATCAGCACAGACAGACACTGAAGGAATGTGTGCTAAACAAACGAACAAACAGAGGACAACAAATGAATGAATAACATCATCTTTTCATTTGCATAGACACTCGAAGTGCCGCCAATATGTGACGCCCATCTGCATGGGCGTTGTTTTGCAGTACAGCTCACAGAAGCACCAGAGAGAAACACACACAGAACAGACAAACACCTGCAGTTTCTTTTTAACAGATATTTTTCAAAACAAACTGTGTCCGGACATCTAATCTGAAGGTGTGTGGGACGTTTCTGACATTTAAGAGCAGTGGCACCAGCGCCACTGAGTTCTACAGATCTGGTGGTGCTGGAGGAAAATTTACTATAATGTTGATTTAATCATAAAATTACTATTGTTTTGTGTTGTTTTGTTAATAAGTGCAGTTACTAATAATAGTACATGTTTGTTTATTGGAAATTTAACAGTGAAGCACTGAGCATGAGTTGATATGCAGATTAAATTAACTTTTATTGACAACAGTAATGTGCAAAAACCTAATTTTTTATAGGGAAAATGTAAATAATCTGCTCTTATTAAATGTACCATTGTTCTTCTTTATTATTACACGGCTCTGTGGAATACTTGATTCTGATTGGTCAATCACGCATTCCAGCGGTATGTTATTCCCAGATAACAACCGCCAAAGTGAATAACACACCGCTCATCCGGGTACTACGAGTTATCTAGATCAGTACTACTTATATGCTTAAAGTGTCACTCCTCTGTCATTGACTGATGGAAGACTTCAAGGGTTAGTTCACCCAAAACTGAAAATTACCCCATGATTTACTCTCCCTCAAGTCATCCTAGGTGTGTATGACATTCTTCTTTCAGACGAATACAATCGGAGTTATATTAAAAAAGTCCTGAATAATCCAAGCTTTATAATGGCAGTGATTGTTGTTCTGTTAAAAATGCCATAAAAAATGCATCTGTCCGTCAAATAGCGTGCTCCACACGGCTCTGGGGGTTAATAAAGGCTTTTGTGTAAGAAAAATATCCATATTTAAATCTTTATAAAGTAAAGTTTCGGCCGATTGCCTTCCGTATTCAATTTATGGGAAAAGTGTTGAAAGTGCCTCTGCAGTTCACATGCTTATGCTGCCAGTTACGCTCGTCAGACGTAGCGTACGCATTTTTAATTGCGAGAGGCACTTTCAACACTTTTTCCACGGAAGGCGATCGGCCGGAACTTTACTTTATAAAGTTTTAAATATGGATATTTTTCTTACACAAATGCATCGCTTCGCTTCAGAAGGCCTTTATTAACCCCCCGGAGCTGTGTGGAGCACGTTATTGGATGGAAAGGTGCATTTTTTATGGACTTCAAAAACAGAGCTACAACTACTGCTATTATAAAGCTTGGATTATCCAGGACTTTTTTAATATAACTCGGATTTAATTCGTCTGAAATAAGAATGTCATACACACCTAGGATGACTTGAGGGTGAGTAAATCATGGGCTTATTTTAATTTTTGGGTGAACTATCCCTTTCAGCATTAATTTCAACATATATGGTAAAAACTTATATTTTCAGCAATAGATAAAGGCTTACAGCGGTTTGGAACTGTTTTTCTTTGCTTTGCGTAAGAGCTAATAAAATATTTAAACTCAAGACAATATTTCGTGTCTAATTTACTTGAGACAAGTAGCCGTGTAATAAGCGGGATAATGTACATCCAGCTGGTTGTTATCGCAGAATAAACCCCTACAGTACTACAGTAAATCATGCGGTGTCACTACAGTAAATCATGCGGTGTCACTACAGTAAATCATGTGGTGTCACTACAGTAAATCATGTGGTGTCACTACAGTAAATCATGTGGTGTCACTACAGTAAATCATGTGGTGTCACTACAGTAAATCATGCGGTGTCACTACAGTAAATCATGTGGTGTCACTACAGTAAATCATGTGGTGTCACTACAGTAAATCATGTGGTGTCACTACAGTAAATCATGTGGTGTGACTACAGTAAATCATGTGGCGTGACTACAGTAAATCATGCGGTGTCACTACAGTAAATCATGTGGTGTCACTACAGTAAATCATGCGGTGTCACTACAGTAAATCATGTGGTGTCACTACAGTAAATCATGTGGTGTGACTACAGTAAATCATGTGGTGTCACTACAGTAAATCATGTGGTGTCACTACAGTAAATCATGCGGTGTCACTACAGTAAATCATGTGGTGTCACTACAGTAAATCATGTGGTGTCACTACAGTAAATCATGTGGTGTCACTACAGTAAATCATGTGGTGTGACTACAGTAAATCATGTGGCGTGACTACAGTAAATCATGCGGTGTCACTACAGTAAATCATGTGGTGTCACTACAGTAAATCATGCGGTGTCACTACAGTAAATCATGTGGTGTCACTACAGTAAATCATGTGGTGTCACTACAGTAGATCATGTGGTGTCACTACAGTAAATCATGTGGTGTTACTACAGTAAATCATGTGGTGTCACTACAGTAAATCATGTGGTGTCACTACAGTAAATCATGCGGTGTCACTACAGTAAATCATGTGGTGTCACTACAGTAAATCATGTGGTGTCACTACAGTAAATCATGTGGTGTCACTACAGTAAATCATGTGGTGTGACTACAGTAAATCATGTGGCGTGACTACAGTAAATCATGCGGTGTCACTACAGTAAATCATGTGGTGTCACTACAGTAAATCATGTGGTGTCACTACAGTAAATCATGTGGTGTCACTACAGTAAATCATGCGGTGTCACTACAGTAAATCATGTGGTGTCACTACAGTAAATCATGTGGTGTCACTACAGTAAATCATGTGGTGTCACTACAGTAAATCATGTGGTGTGACTACAGTAAATCATGTGGCGTGACTACAGTAAATCATGCGGTGTCACTACAGTAAATCATGTGGTGTCACTACAGTAAATCATGCGGTGTCACTACAGTAAATCATGTGGTGTCACTACAGTAAATCATGTGGTGTCACTACAGTAGATCATGTGGTGTTACTACAGTAAATCATGTGGTGTCACTACAGTAGATCATGTGGTGTCACTAAAGTAGATCATGTGGTGTCACTACAGTAAATCATGTGGTGTCACTACAGTAAATCATGTGGTGTCACTACAGTAAATCATGTGGTGTTACTACAGTAAATCATGTGGCGTCACTACAGTAAATCATGTGGTGTCACTACAGTAAATCATGTGGTGTTACTACAGTAAATCATGTGGTGTCACTACAGTAAATCATGTGGTGTCACTACAGTAAATCATGTGGTGTCACTACAGTAGATCATGTGGTGTCACTACAGTAGATCATGTGGTGTCACTAAAGTAAATCATGTGGTGTCACTACAGTAAATCATGTGGTGTCACTACAGTAAATCATGCGGTGTCACTACAGTAAATCATGTGGTGTCACTACAGTAAATCATGTGGTGTCACTACAGTAAATCATGTGGTGTCACTACAGTAAATCATGTGGTGTCACTACAGTAGATCATGTGGTGTCACTACAGTAAATCATGGTAAATGTTGGTGATTTGTGACTGAAACCCCTGATCTTCACTCATGGCTCAATGTTTCTCCTGGTCTCCATGTCAGCGCTGTTTGATTTGATATCTGTGGTTTATAACAGAGAATTCTGCTCTGAACGCTAGATCTCGCAGTAGCGATGTTATTAATTCTGTGGTGAACTCAAACTCTTTCTCACTGGATCTCCCAGCGCTGTGTAGTAATGGTGTCATGTGATCGAGATTGGCCCTTGTGTGAGCTCGCACTGCGCTGTCTATTCCCAGGTAGGAGGGGATGTTCTTGCGACCTTGCACAACGTGGTGACGAAAATCCAGAATCTTTACAGAACATTAGGGGCGTTCCTAAATCGTCCTCTGTTGGTTATGAAAGTGCTGCAGTTCAAGGTTCCTGATATGAGTTTAGGGACGTTCCATTTTGGTTATTCTATGGTCACACAGCAACATTACAAAGAGGACATTTGGGACGCGAACAGAACATTCTCATACGGTTCCCTGTTTGTCAGATGGGGACGTTTCATTCGGGACTGCGCTGAAGCACATCTTGATCAGTGTTCAGTCTCTACACTACATTCCCATAACGTTTGCAGGAACTTTAGGGGACTAATCTAGAATGTTATTTTTTGGTCATATTTAGGTTATTCCATCACGTTTACTGAATGTTTTCAGAGCATGTTTGTGTGAATCAATGTACACTGGGCTGCTTTGCAAACGAGGGTCAGTAAAACAAAAAGTTGCTTCTCAAAGATGGATCAATACCAACTGTTTGTCCAACTTCATATCCAGAACTAATGTGGCTAAAGCTACCATTGCCTCTGACTGTATTCACAGAGATCAGAGCTATGTCATTAGTTTTATTTTTAAGCAGTAATAAAAGTGAGCTTCTGAATTGTACAGCATTTTCGGCCTAAAAATAACAAGCTCTGGTCTGTGTAAATACAGTAAGAGACAATGGTAGCGTTAGCCACATTAGCACATTCAGAAAGGCCATTTGCAAACACACACATTATAAAGTGCGGTACTTACGTGTTCTGGATATGAAGTTGGACAAACAGTTGGTATTGATCCATCTTTGAGAAGCAACTTTTGTGCAAATCCCGTGTTTTACTGACCCTTGTTTGCAAAGCAGCCCATGTGTACACTGATTCACACAAACATGCTCTGAAAACATTCAGTAAACGTGATGGAAGGACCTAAATATGACCAAAAAATAACATTCTAGATTGGTCCCCTAAAGGTCCTGCAAACATTATGGGAATGTGGTGTAGAGACTAGAGGGAATGTCCTATAGTAATGGTCCCCTAAACATTCCCAGAACGTCCTGAATGTTCTGTGAAGGTCCGCCAAATAACGTCCCCCAACCCTTTAAAGAACTCCACATCTTGACTGTCTCAGAACGCTCTGGGAACGTTACCAGGCGACGTCCTTGACACCAGCGGGGATGTTCTGAGAACATTCTGGGAACGTAAAACTTCTAGCGTGGTTATTGCTCCAAGCTGATAAATGGTCCGCGAAGCACAGCTCAAACGAGTAGCGCGGTTCCGTTCCGCTTTCGTTTGCTGTTTGATGTTTCTCATATGTAATAGAAATGCCAGCTCTTATCAGTTGTGAACCGTGGTGGAGGCACCAGTGCAACCTCTAACAAAATTTAGTCGGAACGGCAGGAAAAAAGGTCGCAAAATGAAGAGCACTTTAACACGAGTGCTTGTGCTAGTCTTTAAAGAGAATAAACGAGCAGCCGCTAATAATGAGACTTTATGCAACACTAACACAGATGGACAGAGAGACGTATTTTGGCTTTTAAAACAATATCCCTTCAGGTAGGATAGTGTGACTGGACCAATATGGGGCAGCGAGACAGAAACGAGAATAGAGAGACGCAGATGAGACACAGGTCAGTGATCAGTGTCTCTCATGTCCCGCAGCGACGGTCCTGCTTACAGAATGACCCTGGAGATAAATGAATGTTAAGGAGATATGGCCTGAAAACCATCCTGGCACCCCGCACGGCACGACAAAACCACCGCGTCCCAAGGTCACATCAAAGAGAGAACTGACAAAAAGTTTTCAGATGAGGGGACGAAAACATCATAACCCCAGCTAACAGGAAAGGTTCTCTCAAAGTTAAGAACCAATGTTTAATAGAATGTTCGGAGTTATCTGGTCTTTAATAATGTTCTCAAAACTGAACATTCAGAAATAACTTTTCAAGTTAACAAAATGTTCTTAGAACATACACTATAATGCCAAAAGTATTGGGACGCCCTTCCAAATCATTGAATTCAGGTGTTCAATCACTTCATGGCCACAGGTGTATAAATCAAGCACTAGACATGCAGACGCTTCTACAAACATTTGTGAAAGAATGGGTCGCTCTCAGGAGCTCAGTGAACTCAAACGTGGTACCGTGATAGGTTGCCACCTGTGCAATAAGTCTATTCCTGAAATTTCCTCACTACTAAATATTCCACGCTCAACTGTTAGTGGGATTATAACAGAGTGGAAGCAGTTGGGAACAACAGCAACTCAGCCACGAAGTGATAGGCCACGTAAAATCACAGAGCGGGGTCAGCGCATGCTGAGGGTCACAGTGCGCAGAAGACGCCAACTTTCTGCAGAGTCAATAGCTACAGACCTCCAAACTTCGGTGGCCTTGGGAACGGGACTTGCCTGACTGCATTGTGCCAAGTGTAAAGTTTGGTGGAGGGGGGGATTATGGTGTGGGGTTGTTTTTCAGGGGTTGGGATTGGCCCCTTAGTTCCAGTGAAAGGAACTCTTAATGCTTCAGAATACCAAGACATTTTGGACAATTTCATGCTCCCAACTTTGTGGGAACAGTTTGGAGATGGCCCCTTCCTGTTCCAACATGACTGCACCAGTGCAAAAAGCGTCGGTCCATAAAGACGTGGATGAGCGAGTTTGGTGTGGAGGAACTTGACTGGCCTGCACAGAGTCCTGACCTCATCCCGATAGAACACCTTTGGGATGAATTAGAGCGGAGACTGCGAGCCAGGCCTTCTCGTCCAACATCAGTACCTGACCTCACAAATGCGCTTCTAGAAGAATGGTCAAAAATTCCCATAAACACACTCCTAAACCTTGTGGAAAGCCTTCCCAGAAGAGTTGAAGCTGTTATAGCTGCAAAGGGTGGGCCAACTCCATATTAAACCCTACGGATTAAGAATGGGATGTCATTAAAGTTCATGTGCATGTCCCAAAACTTTTGGCAATATAGTGTGTTTGCTGGGATGCAACACAACTGTTCAAATCAGGGTGGAGAAACAATCTGACATCATACATCTGCCGGGCTCATGAATATTAATTAGGTGATGTAATGTCCAGCCAGTGGTGCTGTTTGAGCATTAACTTAAAAGGCAATTCATATTCAGTAAATTGCATTGATTTAGCTGCACATGAAACAGAATGAGATCACAGAATAATTGAATTAAATTGAGCTGAATAAATCACACTATATTGTCTTCTGCTTTATTAGTGAAACTGAAGTTGAATAACTGAAACTATTGATTCCTGATTGAAGAATTTTGCTGTTTTGAATCTGTATTGTATAAAGAGCTTACATAAATAAACTTGACTGTTCTCACTGAAGTTTTTTATTATATAATCTTTCTCGTTATTTAATCAGCTCCAGCACATGAGTTCTGACCATTGCACGGTGTATTGTATGAATGTATTTCATGCGGTGCAGAAGCACAGACGGATCTCTGTAAGGTTAATTACAGGGTCATTTTGCTCACGCTGGTGCTTAAAGAAACACAGCGCAGTTTCATTTCCTTACACATGCCAGATCATTATACAGCGTTCATTATACATAGACAAACGTGATGTGTCGAGAGGTCAGTGTGCTGCAACAACACGCTAATTATTATTATTATTGCTATTTATTACTGTATTCAAGGGTTTCTAAGGATATGAGAAACCTCAGATGCATATAAACTCCCAGTCAAGGCCAACAGAAGGAGGAGTTTTATAACTAAAATATGAAATAAAGTATGAGAATTATGTATTGACTAAGAAACTGGCTACACTTTGATTACGCATCTTCAATGCATATAAATAAATAAATAAACTATAATAATATTTTTGAATAATCATCATACAATTAAAAAAACGTGCACACTTTGACTACTTTTCAGTAACCACTTCAATGCATTCATTTAAATAACTAATAAATCATATTAAGATAATAAATTAAATAATTATTATAAAATTATGATGATTAATATTATTATCATTATTATTATACAATTTAAATAAGAAAATAAATAAATATAAAGATGTTAAAATATAATTGTCATAAATACTTGATGTTATAAATAATTATAAAAATTATCATTATTAATTCAAATTAAAAACAATTATGCATTATTAACAACTAATAAATCATATAAAAAAGTTAAAATAATAAATTAACAATTATTATAAAATTATGATGATTATTATTATTATTCTACAATTTAAATAAGTAAAAAGTAAAAGTTGTTAAAATATAATTGTTATAAATACTTGATGTACTAATGAAATACATTATTAATTTAAAAATAAAAAAACATTAAAATTGAAAAAAAGAATGTATTATTGTTTTAATAATTGTGTCGTTGTTATAACAACAAGAATAATAATAATAATAATACATATCATTATTATCAATTTAAAAAGAAAAAATAATTAACATTTAAAACAATAATTTATTACAATAATAATAATAATAATAATTTATTATTATTATTATTATTATTAACTAATAAATAATATTAAGATGTTAAAATAACTAATTAAACTATTATACAATTATGATAATTAATATTATTATTATTATTATTATTATACAATTTAAATAAGCAACTAAATAATTAATTTAAATAATTAAACAGTTATTAGTATCATTATTATTCATAAAAAAAAATACATTAATTCATAAATTTTTTATTATTATTATTATTGAAAATTGCCTTTGGTGAGCAAATAATAAATGCCGCCAGTACAGAATGTATGGCTTAAATTGTACTGTAAATATGTAAATTGAAAAGAAAACTGTAACACAAATGAATTGCTCAAGGTGGAGCCCAGAGAAAAGTCAAGAATCAGCCAAGCTATCTGTGAATAATGAACGGTTTCTCCTATGAGATAAAGAGAGAGAAGGTCTTGAGGTTTTTTAGATGCCAAACGAAATCAAACAACAGACTGTAAGAAGGGTGGGCGAAACGAAACAACCAAATGAAGGCGCTCATGTGAGGCCTGAGCAGAAACGAGCAGAAACAAACATGCTTGACTTCAGTCATTTCTCCATCTGACACTCGTGTGATTTAAGAAACTGACAGCCGCTGTGTGTGTGTGTGTGTGTGTGAGTAACGGCTGCCGAACACGTCCACCTACACACGTCCACCTACACACGGCCGGCAGACGATTACACTGACACATGGGAGGATCTCTGTTTAACTAACCAATCCCGAGTGACAGACGGCATGGGATTCATTCACTCATGGCTTCACAAAGGTCCTTGAGTCTTTCTGCAATAGAAACACCAGCCAAACACCATCTTCAAGAAGCCTTTTTAATCATAAACATAGCCAGAAACAAATTCTATATACATTGTATATACTATACACTGAATTTGGACACATCAATGCTCATATTTGTTCTTTTTTATATCAGGAGTTTCACTCAAGTCTCAAAAACACCTTTTGTCCACTAAAACAAAAGCAAAATCAATAGTTGACCATGAAGATCACATTTAGATATTTTAGATTTAAAAACATAAAATAAAATGCAATTAAAAATATAAAATATGGAAGAATAAACTAAAATACTGTGTCCAAAATAAATAAATAAATAGATTTTATTAAATAACTATATTACATTTATCAAATAAACGAATGAATAAATAATAAAAATATGTTGTATAAATATATTGATCAATAAATAAATGTAATAATATGAAAATAAATGAATATATGGCTTGAAACAAATGTTTAATTAAATGTACTCCTGAAATTACTGCTTTTTTGTTCATTTATTATAAACAAATGAATAAATAAAATAAATATTATGGAGGGCCAAACATGCAAGAATTAATGTATATAATAATAAATATACTGATAAATGTAATAATAGGAAAATAAATGAAGGAATATATGACTTGATGAAACAAATATAATTCATGTTTAATTAAATGTTTATATATTATTTTCTGTATTTATTTAGTCATTCATTTATTTTTATATTCATTTATTTAAACCAAATATGGACACATGAATATTGTATTGCTCATAGGTTTTTATTATTATTATCTTAGGAGTTTCATTCGAGTGTAAAATCAATAGTTGACCACAGATCTCAGAGTGAACTTTGAGACACTATTGAGATTATTTCAGTTGTAAATCCTTCAAATTCTTTTCAGTGTTGGAGAAACAATAGAGATATTAAAGAGATTTCGGATCTGTTAGGCGTTAAATATAACCACTAAATGCATTTGATTATAAAATGAGTCAGTTTGACTTATTTAAAGGACATTAAACTCAGTATAAACTGTCTGCAATCATCCATAATTCTGTGTATGCAGGATAATTCTCGTTGCATGCATCACATTATGGCTACTGCATTAATTTCCAATCAGATCAAAGTGGCTCTAATGAAGCGGTGTTTAAACCAGACATCCTCAGAGAGACTCTCGAGTCCTACACACATCTCCAGACAAACCAATCCTTACACTGATCAAAGCCCGTTCTTATCAAAAAACAGACAAACAAGGCAAACATGCTGAACGTGCAGCTTTAAGACGGACCACAGGGACACCATCAATAACTTCCTCCCCGCGATCCCTGTTTCCTGTGATCCTAAAGTTTCATGTGTGTTCTGAGAATAGAATTAAAGTTCTATACGCATCCTTCTATAAAAAATAAATATATTACATTTATCTATTAAATAATTAAATAAAAGAATAATAAATCACAATACAAATATAATGTATAAAATATAAATGACTGTACGATTATGTGAGATTGTGGTGTGAAATGTCAATGATGTTAGTTGACATGTTTCTTCCTCACAGTAAACTCTGTCCTGAACTCTCGCTGGTGAACTGTAGGGAATAGTCGAGTGTATCTTGACATTGTGTTTACCTACAAGTGCATCCGGAAAAAAACTACAAATCAGATGTACATAAGTATTCACAGCCTTTGACATGACACTCAAAATTGAGCTCAGGTGCTCCTGTTTCCATTGATCATCCTTGAGATGTTTCTACAGCTTGATTGGAGTCCACCTGTGGTAAATTCAACTGATTGGACATGATTTGGAAAGGCACACACCTGTCTATATAAGGTCCCACAGTTAACAGTGCATGTCAGAGGACAAACCAAGCCATGAAGTCCAAGGAATTGTCTGTAGACCTCCGAGACAGGATTGTATAGAGGCACAGATCTGGGCAAGGGTACAGAAACATTTCTGCAGCATTGAAGGTCCCAATGAGCACAGTGGCCTCCATCATCCGTAAATGGAAGAAATTCGGAGCCACCAGGACTCTTCCTAGAGCTGGCCGCCCGGCCAAACTGAGCAATCGGGGGAGAAGGGCCATAGTCAGGGAGGTGACCAAGAACCCGATGGTCACTCTGACCGAGCTCCAGCATTTCTCTGTGGAGAGAGGAGAACCTTCCAGAAGAACAACCATCTCTGCAGCACTCCACCAATCAGGCCTGTGTAGAAGAGTGGCCAGACGGAAGCTACTCCTCAGGAAATGGATGCTTGGAGTTTGCCAAAAGGCACCTGAAGGACTCTCAGACCATGAGAACAAAATTCTCTGGTCTGATGAAACAAAGATTGAACTCTTTGGCCTGAATGGCAAGCGTCATGTCTGGAGGAAACCAGGCACCGCTCATCACCTGGCCAATACCATCCCTACAGTGAAGCATGGTGGCAGCATCATGCTGTGGGGATGTTTTTCAGCGGCAGGAACTGGAAGACTAGTCGGGATCGAGGGAAAGATGAATGCAGCAATGTACAGAGACGCTCTGGACCTCAGATTGGGGCGAAGGTTCATCTTCCAACAGGTCAACAACCCTAAGCACACAGCCAAGATAAAGGAGTGGCTACGGGACAACTCTGGGAATGTCCTTGAGTGGCCCAGCCAGAGCCCAGACTTGATCCCGATTGAACATCTCTGGAGAGATCTGAAAATGGCTGTGCACCGACGCTCCCCATCCAACCTGATGGAGCTTGAGAACAATGGGAGAAACTGCCCAAATATAGGTGTGCCAAGCTTGTAGCATCAGACTTGAGGCTGTAATTGGTGCCAAATGTGCTTTAACAAAGTATCGAGCAAAGGCTGTGAATACTTGTGATTTTTTGAGATTTCAAACAAACTTCTTTCACGTTGTCATTATGGGGTATTGTTTGTAGAATTGAGGGGAAAAAATAATGAATTTAATCCATTTTGAAATAAGGCTGTAACATAACAAAATGTGGAAAAAAAGTGAAGCGCTGTGAATACTTTCCGGATGGCACTGTAAACAACAGCATCCCAAACACACTCGGCCAATTAATCTCCATCAGTCACAGCACTGTCTAATGAAAGCAATTAAAACATCACGCATGCCGTCTGAGACAGAGCGATCGATACCAGCTCGTAATGACTCTCTAACATCCGCCAGTGATGTTTTACTATAGTACATGATGAATTACACTCCCTGCACACTGGAAAAAACAATGATCATGGAAACTAGAACAAATATAATTTCTGCATTCCCATCTGCCCCAATACCAAAACAAAATCAATGATAGTGTTTCTATGACTTTCCAAAAGAGAGAAAAAGTTTGATTACGTTGGTCAGAAGAGAGAAAGATGTCAAATTTCCATCATCAGTCATCATTCATGCAGCAGCATTGGCTAGTTTTCTGTAATTTAATGTTGAATATCCCAAAATGCACATAAACGTAGATGAAAACGTAGCTTATGTGAATATATAGTGTAATGTATATCCTGTGATCAAAGCTGAATTTTTAGCATCATTACTCCAGTCTTCAGTGTCATAAAAATCTTAATTAGTCCAAACTTTTGTCCGGTAGTGTACATACATTTAAAGAGGACGATGTTAATAACTCTGGAAATGCATCATCACAGTTCAGTTTAACTTGAAGAAATTGTGACAGAAATATATTACTGCTGTACAGTAGCATCTCAATGTAATGTGTTGTATTGTCTTGTTTTTTTTGTTTGTTGGAGAATTAAAGTTCTGTCTTTTGTTTTTTAAACTGCTCTCGCTCTTTGATGCGGATTGCGCTTGCTGGAAACGTTATCTCACCCCATATCTTATCATGCATTTCACATCATTATGGATACTGTTCTGTTTCTTGGCACCTGCGCCTGGAAAGACGTTCTCATCTATACGCGTGAGACTTTGATGTTCCTATGCTCCGCTGGCGGGTCTACATCTGTAAACATACCTGAGGACTGCTATGCAATCAGGCGGGATGATAGATGGCTGGAAGGGAGAAAGAAAGAAAGGAAAAAGCGGGGTTCAAGAGGTGGCGTGAGACATTAACTCTGGAAACGCCGGCACAGATTCCCTTTACCCGTCATTACTAGAGCCCGACCGATTTACCGGTCTGCCGATTTTATCGGCCGATATGTGCCTGTCGCAGATATATCGGCATCGGCGTATATGATGCCACCGATATGAGTGCGCGTCCAAGCATGTCCGCAGGTCTTGGCGAGGATCATCATAAACAGTCGGTTATGAGTGAACGTAAACATTAAATTTGCCAGCCAAGTTTCATGGCCCACAGAATATCTTGTGTGAATATCTGAACATGCAATATATATCAAAAGAAAGAACAGACCCTCTGTTTTATTCTAGCTTCATGCATTCTTTTTTATCAACACTTGAATGTGGGTATGTTTCCTGAAAAAAATTGAGGAAAAAGCTGAGAAAATCTCGAGAGATTCGTTCTTTGTCAAGCGATCGGTAAAGCGTGCTATTTTTGCGTGTCCCTTTACATGCAAATGAGCTGCTGCCCCCCGCCCCCTTTCAGGAAGAGGGTGGAGTTTCAAGAGCTCCTACCGGCAACAACAAAACAGGTCAATCTCACGCACTCAACATGTCAGAAACCATTCAGCCTTTTATGTTCAAACTGGAGTCCGACAATGATGGAGAAACTCAATAAGAAGTGACAACATGTAGAATGAGACAGGGCGTTTCTGAAGGGTTAGTTGATCTTCAAGTCATTGATTAGCATATTCTGTCATGATGATCTATAAACCGCTGGTGTGGGAACTGTTGTGAGATGAGCCAGAGAATACCTGCTGCATGAAGAGACAACAGGTGTAGTTTAGTTTAATTACGGTTATAACTTATGTTGTCATCTTGCTTTATGACATGCTATTGCATTTGTGTTCGTACTGTATCAATAAATGTGAAAGACGGACGACAGCTTGAGCGACTCCCAAATGTGCTCGACTACAACAACTCGGGGGCGGGGTTTATGTAAATTTTAGGGTTGTGATGTCACTAACCCGTGAAGAAGCTCGTTGTAGTCCCTACCAGCCGTTTAAAAGAGATTTCTGTAAAAGAAAAGATCTCCCTTTGCTTTGAACTTTGAGCATCATAACTTTGCAGATGTTGTTTATGCTCAAACAGCAACACTACACACTCACTACAATTAAAAACATGAAATCATAATCAACCACCCTTTTAATGATGGGGAGAAAAATCCTGGAATGTTTTCCTCAAAAAGCTTGACATGAACATCTTGGATGAGATGGGGGTGAGTAAATTATCATGACATTTTCATTTTGAAGTGAACTAATCCTTTAATGACAGGAAGTTCGCCTTTTGTTCTGGTAATTCAAATGTACTGTGTGAGAAAAGGAGACAAAATTCTCAAAGCAAGATTTGATTTTAAAAATAAGATTTGTAACTGGTAATATTAGACAGGCATGGGAGGGATTAAATGCATTAATGGGTAGGTCTAATAAAAAAGATGATAGTTTTGTAAGTAAAAGCCAAACTTTCATTAATGATTTGAATAACTTTTATGTTAGATTTGACACTGTGGACGTTAAGACAGAATGTGATGAGATCTCCCTGTAGAAACATCAATAGTTATCCACGAGGCTGATGTTATTGCAAGTCTTAGTAAATTGAAGCCAAATAAGACCACCGATGACTTAAAAGCTCGCCTTCTTAAAGACTGTGCTCCTCAACTAAAAGGAGTTTTTGCAAGGCTGTTTCAGTTTCTTCTGGACACATGTACAGTGCCGAAACTGTGGAAATACTCAATAATTAGGCCTGTGGTGCGAGTATGCTAAATGATTTCTGGCCTATTGCAATAACTTCTATGTAAAACTATGGAGCAAAATTTTGCTGTCAACTGTGGCCTCTATGTTAGATCCACTTCAGTTTGCATATAAGAGTAACAGAGATGATGCTGTACTGACTTTACTTAACATCTCATGTATCCAAAAGCATATGTCAGGGTTTTATTTGTGGATTTTATCTCGGCATTTAATTCAATGAAGACACATATTCTCTTAAAAAGGCTTGTTGATCTTGATGTTAATACAGGGATAGTCCTCTGGATCAGAAACTTTCTTTATTCATGTGTTGGAGGGATTATGTCTGATGTGCTCGCTTTAAGCACAGGCTGCCCACGAGGTTGTGTCCTTTCCCCTGTGCTTTTCTCTCTTTTCACTAATGAGTTCAAGATTAAGGAGGACAATTTTAGACTGTTTAAATACGCTGATGATATGGCCTACTAGATAAAACGAACCCTCTACTTGATGCTGCCTATCTGCCTCACACTAAGGCCATGGAAACTTGGTGTCATGCTAGCCAATTAGAAATGAACGTCGCTAAGACAAAATAACTACTTATGTGCACAAAACGAGACATGATGATCCAGCCAATTAGAGCCCCTCTAGCAAACAAAAATGTGTTAAGAGGTCTTTCCTTCCAAATGCCATTAAAATTCTCAACTCCGCAAGGGATTGATAAATCAAATGAGCGTAACATGAATTGTACTTTTATATTTATGTAATGTGAATCTGTCTGTGTTTTACTTTTGTTTTTCTTAATGTTGCCTGTCTAGTTATTTCATGTGTTGGTTGAGCCCTCGGTGGACAATAAAGGAAATACAAATACAAATAATAATACTAACACTTGATAATAATATTAAAAATAAACTATTATTAAAACTTTTAATAATACAATTTTTATGTATGCATTACAATTTAATTAAACCATAAAAACAGAAAAATTGAAAAAATATATTTCTTATAGTGCCCTAAAAATGTCATTTTTGTTAAACTTTTAATAAATAGTTTTTGAATTGTATAAATTTCATGATTTAAATTAATTAGACATGCTTTTTGCTTACTAAAGTTTAATTTAACTATTAAAATGGAGTCCAAAAAAGGTTTACATGGAGAAAAAAAAAAAAAACGGAATCCAGAAAAATTCTAACGGAAATTGGAGAAAAATGAAACAATTTAGAAAAAAAAATAAAGTGGATTTCATAGGGCCCGAAGTCTGTAAAAAAGGGTTTGTAGAGCAAAATGATTTATGCGATATTCTCATTTTGCACATAAGTTAAATTCGCAACTTATAATAATAATAATAATAATTGTAAAAGTGAAGTAAGTTTGGATGCAAACGTACAGTCTGTTTGACTGAAGGCTTCTCTGGTCCACTGAAGGGAAATCAGAGGGAATTACGGCCATTAGTTCTGAGGCCGTTTCATGCTCCACTTCTGCGGTGAATCTGGCTTAGAGCGGCGCGTAATGCATGGAGCCAGCACAGCCCGCGGCCGGTCCTGCTCTTATCAGCGCACGCTCAGCCCACACGTCCGGCACGGCCCAACACGGCCACAGCTAAATCCAGGGATACTTGGGAATTTGCAGCGAGGACATTGAGCGCTTCTGGTCTGCTCGAGTGTTCCTGCACCACAAAACTCAACTTTTGAACAGATTTTCCAAGCCGTTTTGAGTAGGTAATGAACAAAACTTCTGCTTCACACTCTCAGCAGAGCATGGCGAGTTTTAGTCATGAATTTGACAGATGCATGTGATATATTTAGGAGTAAACGCTCCACAGACATCACGCAGCAGCGATTTCTCCAGTAAGTGTTGGGCTGAAGATGATTGTGTCACGTTAATGATGCCGATTGAATAGAAATGGAAGAGCAAATTGCCTTTGAAGGGCCATTCGGTGCTTTCTCCAACGCTATTTGGACGTCTATCATAAAACTGCATTTGTACTCAATGATCTCAGAGGAGTTTATAGCACTTTAAACGCAGTTTACTAATGAAACACTAACAAAATAATAAGTGCATGTCATTTGATCTATTCTGTCTTTATCTCTATTAATACTAAATTGCTCTGTGTCTGAAATGACTTTCCTTTGCAACTGACATTAATCAATATCTTGTTTTAAAGCAGTATGTCTGTGACTTTAAACATGTTGCTCAATGTTTAAGGGCATTTTGAAAGCTAACATCCTAATCACAACACAATGCTCAATTAAAGATGCCCGACAGAACCAAACTCTCACAGCAACAGATGTGCACGAGAGCGTCCAAAACACATGGATTAACTGATCCCAGAAGCAAATACACACTGCAGTAAAGCAGTCAAATAATGGCCAATTAAAGTAAAAGACTGCCAGTGGAACCAGACAAAACGCACTTGTACATTTAAAAAAATAACAAAAACATATTTGACTTCACTTTGTGCATTTTTAAGCCAGTTATTATTTTAAACATGCAATTTTTTTGTTATGTTTTTGTACTTATAATATCAGGGTTACCACAGCAAAATGTTTTTTATTTTAATTTTATTTAACTATTAAAAAAAAAATTACATTCAATGAGTTTATTATTTATGATGATCATCATTATAAGTAAATAATACATGCTATTTAAAAATTGTTTATAAAAAAGATCAAGTGAAAAATAAGCAACCATCTAGGCATAATTATTATCATTATTAGTAGTAGACTATTATTATTACATAGAGACGTAGCTAAACCTACTGGACAACAGTAGCCTAATATATTTCTGTCAATTTCTTCAAGTTAAACCAAACTTTTATTTTGACGGGTTGTCGTGACGGTGTCTGTGTGTTCATGATATGACAGTTTTCTCAAATGAAACGGTAAATTCTCATGAAGTGACGGTTTATGCGTTCATGTCCTCATATAGTGACACGGCAGAGGCTAATATGACAGCGAGTGTCACGCGTGTGCGTGTGTGCGAGCTGCAAATGAAACCGCGCATCTGCGCCCGTCATTCACACATAGACGCAGAACATGCAGGAGTAATATTTAAATAGTATTTTGCAGTTTAATATTCACAGACACCAGTATATATTCGGCTGCAGTCTGGAGCCCTGCGCTTAGATAAACACGGAAGCGACTGAACGCAGCTGCGGGTACCGAATATACTCGGTACTACAGAAATGCTGGTATCGTCACATTTTTTAAATTTTGGTACCGAAGTACCGGTACTTGTGACATCCCTAAGTTTAAGTACTAAAATGATTAAAAGTTAAATAAAAATAAAGCTATATATATATATATATACACACCAATCTGGCAAAACATTATGACATATTGTGTTGGTCCCCCTTTTGCTGACCCGTCGAGGCATGGACTCCACTGTGGTATCTGGCACCAAGATGTTAGCAGCAGATCCTTTAAGTCCTGTAAGTTGTGAGGTGGGGCCTCCATGGATCGGACTTGTTTGTTCAGCACATCCCACAGATGCTCGATTGATCTGACACCGTTCTATCAGAACCAGCATTAACTTCTTGAGCAATCTGAGCTCCAGTAGCTCGTCTGGGCCAGCCTTCACTCCCCACGTGCATCAATGAGCCTTGGCCGCCCATGACCCTGTCGCCGGTTCTCCACTGTTCCTTCCTTGAAGCACTTTTGATAGATCCTGACCACTGCAGACCGGGAACACCCCACAAGAGCTGCAGTTTTGGAGATGCTCTGACCCAGTCGTCTAGCCATCACAATTTGGCCCTTGTCAAACTCGCTCAAATCCTTACGCTTGCCCATTTTTCCTGCTTCTAACACATCAACTTTGAGGACAAAATGTTCACTTGCTGCCTAATATATCCCACCCACTAACAGGAGCCGTGATGAAGAGATCATCAGTGTTATTCACTTCACCGGTCATAATGTTATGCCTGATCGGTGTGTATATAAATAAATGCACATAACAAAATTGCTAAAACTAAAATCAAAATGAAAACTGATAATATATAAATAAAAGATAATTCAAAATAATATAAAATATCAAAATAAATTAATGACATGCAATAAAACTGCAGTTAATCATGTATGATGTAAAGTCTGTGATATGAACTGTCGAATTCAAGCATCACAGATTTTGCAAATCAAACGGCAACAAAAGAGCGAGCACAATGTTTTAATGCGTCCTCATAAAGTGTTGACGGCCTGTTTTTGTTTTACAGTAGATCTGAGCGAGGGGATAGACGTGATTTACAGCCGTTTCAAGCTGCTTCCTTCCTGATAAAATCTACAAACTTTGACAAATCCATTTCACTCGGCCACACAGATGTTTCACTTCACGTCACTGACACAGATACAGATTTGTTAACAAAGATGAGCTAGAAATCTAGATGAGCATCTCACTCAATGACCACAATATACAATATGTGTTCTGAAGTCATTCATAATGCAGATTTAAGTATGCATTGCATTCTCATTGTTTGCATTTCTCATGCTTTTGCAAAACATTCTATGCATGCATGCTTTGTCTTCACTTCACTCTCGAGAGCCTCTTCAGACAAAAGAAATCAGCAGACAAAAAATGCTAATTGTTCATCAAAAGCAACATCTACAATAATCTAAAATCTAAGACAGGTGCATGTTTCTGGCTTCTCCACACTAGATTTAGAAGGAGGAATACTCCAGCAGGAACTCAGAAACTCTGAAAGCAGCTGCACGAGTAATAGCTGAGTAAATGTGCATAGGAAAATTACAGCAATTAAAATGTTAATTAACGCACAGTCGTTTTCTTTCAAGATCGCATCCTGTAGGAGCAGCGGGTTTGGGGTTCACACTGCAGGTCTGTGTTCAGATGTTCAGCTTACGAGAAACCGGTCAGATGTGCTATTGGTCTCAGTGACAAATCACAAATCAGATGAATTATACAAAAGAAACACGCTCTTAGATTGTATCAAATATCCAGGAGGGTTCACGGGCGATTGAGACAGACTGACAGGTACATCGCCCACATGCCTGTTTACTCCCATTAGTCTCTGCGGCGGAGGCTGGGAGCTGATCTGACTGCTGGAACTCATGTATGATCAGACGCAGAGCAGGCTTTCATGTGGAGCGGGATCGCAGCTTTATTAGTGGAGCTGTTGATGCATGTCGCCGCGTCACTTTGTGTTTAGCCCAGACGTCTCTCTCTGATGAATCTATCGACACTGAGGCTGCTGAGAAACTGTAATTTGTTGAGTAACAAGCTACTCGTGATTTAAAGTACATCACCTACAGTCAGGCGACCTTTTAGGACGAAAAAGGCTGCGAATGTTTTATAGGGATGCACTGGTATGAACACTTTGGATGATAACCGATAATTCTTTATATTTGAAAGCCAGTAACCGATATATTGGTCGATAAATCTAAATCCAAATTTTTATATCATTTTTTATTTTATATCATTTTTATGTAATTTTGGGGTTCTTTTTTATAGGGATGCACCGATATGAACATTTTGGCCGATACCCGATAATTCTTTAAATTTGAAAGCCGATAACCGAAATACAGTGGTGGTCAGAATTATTGGCACCCCTGGTAAATATGATCAAATATGGCTGTAAAAAATAAATCTGCATTGTTTATCCTTTTAATCTTGTATTAAAAAAAAAAAATCACAAAAATGTAACCCCCCCTCCCCCTATTTTTCTCTCTCTATATTTCCCATAAGCAGGAAGTAATGGTCGCCACCTGATTCCAATAATTGAGTGATCTGCGTGTGTGTGTGTGGGTGGAGGGCTGCTCTGTGAGGCGTTGCTTCTCAACCTTAAAAGCTTTATTCGTTTTCTTTATTTTCCTTTAAAGAGAACCCTTGCTGATTGAGTTCTTATTGTGTTAGTGTTCTTGTGGTAACTGGTGCCTGTGACAAGAAAACCTTTTTGTTTTGTAAGTCATTATCTGTTTGTATTTACTTTTGTTATGGTCTTTTATTTATCAAGTTTATATTGTCAATTCTTTAGGGAAAGGATTAGTAGAGAGGTGGGTGCCATTTTCTTTATATTCTGTTTTCTCCTGTTTAGGTTAGTTAGGGAGTCAGTGTATTTGTATTGTACTTTTGATTTCTTTTCTTTTGTAGTTTAGTTAGTTTCTCCCTAATAGTATTTAGAGGGTTTATGTTTGTTGTTTTGGCCTTGCCCCCTCTTGAAGCCTTAATCCTCCCATATTTGAAATAAAAGAGCTTGATTGTTGCAGTGAGTTGTTTGAGTTTTTTTGTTAAAGCACTGGGGTTGGGAACTGAACCTTACTGCCTCCACACATCACACCAATCTTATTCTGTTCCTTTATTCCTAAAAGTTCCTTTTAACCCTAGACTGAATAGGGACGTAACACATCCCACTCGTTTTCTATAGGGTTCAGGTCAGGGGATGGGACGGTCAGGCAGAAGCTTCATTTTGTGTTCAGTGACACATTTGTGTGTTGATTTTGATGTTTGTTTTGGATCGTTGTCCTGATGGAAGATCCAACCACGGCCCAATATATGATTTCTAGCAGAGGCCGTCAGGTTTTGATTTTTTATCTGTTGGTATTTGCTAGAATCCATTATACCATGAACAAGATGTCCAGGACCTCCAGCAAATAAATAGGCCCACAACATTAAAGATCCAGCTGTGTATTTAACCGTGGGCATGGGGTACTTTTTATCCCTGTTTGCACCAAACCCATCTGGTGGATTTGCTGCCAAAAAGCTCTTTTTATAGTTTGATCTGACCACAGAACCAGGTCCGTCCGAAGCTCCAGTCGTGTCTGAACTGAATATGCTGGAGTTTGTTTCTGGATGAGAGAGGAGGATTTTTCTTGAATCCCTCCCAAACAACATGTGGGGATGTAGGGGTTGTTTGATTTTTATTTTTATTTTTAGTCTTTCTGACCCCAAGACTCAACTAATCTCTGCGATTCTCCATCTGTGATCCTTGGAGAGTCTTTGTCCACTCAAACTCTCCTCCTCTCGTGTATTAGGACGATATACACACACGTCCTCTTCCAGGCAGATCCGTAACATCTTTAGTTGATTGAAGTTGTTAATTATTGCCCTGATGGTGGAAATGGGGATTTTTAATGCTTTAGCTGTTTTCCTACAGCCACTTTCTGTTTTGTGAAGCTCACAATCTTTTGCTGCACATCAGAACTATATTCTGTGGCTTTACTCATTGTGATGAATGATTAAGGGAATTTGGCCTTTGTGTTTCCTCATATTTATACTCCTGTGGAGCAAGACATCATAGCTGGACAATTTCATGATCCTAGTCACCCTGGTGTGCTAAAAAATGTAAATATTAATGGGAATATACTTCAGAGATATTTTACTCATAAAAAATTCTAGGGGTGCCAATAATTGTGGCCAACGTGTTTTGGAGAAAAGCATTTATTTCATAATGTGATTTTCCCCCCCACTTTTAATTCTTTTACTTCAATGAAAGGCTAGATTTTTGTGATTTTTTTGAATGAAAGATCAAAAGGATAAACAATGCAGATTTATTTTTACAGCCATATTTGATCTTATTTACCAGGGGTGCCAATAATTCTGACCACCACTGTATATTGGCCGATAAATCTAAATCCATATTTTGATATAATTTTTTTTATTTTATATAATTTTTATGTAATTTTGGGGTTCTTTTTTATAGGGATGCACTGATATGAACATTTTGGCCGATACCGATAATTGTTTAAATTTCAAAGCCAGTAACCGATATATTGGCCGATAAATCTAAATCCAAATTTGTATATAATTATTTATTTTATATAATTTTAATATCATTTTGAGATCCTTTTCTATAGGGATGCACTGATATGAAAATTTTGGCCGATACCGATAACTCTTTATATTTGAAAGCCGATAACCGATATATTGGCCGATAAATCTATATCCAAATTTTTATATAATTTTGAGATCATTTTTAATAGGGATGCACCGATAATGATAACATTAAATATGAATATATAATGGCTGATACTGATATGGTGGCCGATATATTGTGCATCGCTACTTTTGAGTTTCATTTTCAATTGACTGGATTACGCAATTCATAAACGAATCGAAATACATCGTTTTACTGAAGCATGCACACAATATAATAATTAATTAGCTTAATTTGATTTAACTAAAACAAAGGCAACTAATTTACAATGTGACCATAATTTCAAGGAAGTGTTGCATTTATTGGTTTACCTGGTTTTCCAAATGAAACGCTATTTGAATGAAAACACAGCTTGAAAATGTATGAACGTTAGTATGGTTAACTTAACACTGCTTCAGAAACAAAACATGGAGATTGTGATGTTTGCCAAGCCGCTTCATCACAAAGAGAGTAAAAAAAACGACGAAAAAACACACAGTTTCAGTTTAGCACAGCAATTAGTGCGATGAGCACTCAACAATTAGACCGCACACAAAAACGACATCATCCCACACACATCACCAACGAACAATGCTGATTATTTCTTTGGCATTTGCATGGAGACTAAATTTAATAAAACCTTATCAGTTCACAAAATCACCGCTCACAGCAACCACTAACGCTAATTGGTGAGCAAACGTAATGTTTTTTTTCCCTCAGAAAACAGATTCAAACAGCCTGCGTGTGAAATCTTACCGTGCCTCTCTCACATTTCGTCAATTACGGGTGAACGCAGGGTGAAACTGAGCGGCGATGCCCTACACACACCAGCCGGCGGGAATCATCCTCCATTCACACGCTCAGACCTGCAACTGCCCATTAGTTTATGCAGATAATTACCACAAATGTGATCCGGTGATTAAAGCTGCAGCAAATGAGAATTACAGAAGCATTAGGAGATTTCAGAGGTGTAAACACACACAACACACACACAGATCTGTGTTAATATCTCGTCATGACAGCACTTCATCTATTAAATAAACGGATGCTTCATCTTCAGGTCCATTCGGGACGAGCACATGAGATTTCTGCAGAATTACAACATCCATCATTTAACTTCTTCACATCTCTCACCCCTCGAGTGATTGTTTATTTAATATTCTGGCTAATCTGATGAAGCTTCCGGCATCCAATCAGAGCGCACATAGAACTCTCAGCTAAAGTTAATAGACTTACATTCTGCAGAATTTACACCCAAATAACCGCCATCTATCTATCTCTATCTCTATCTATCCATCTATCTATCTATCTCTATCCATCCATCCATCCATCCATCCATCCATCTATATCTATCTATCTATCTATCTATCTATCCATTTTATCCATCCATCCATCCATCTGAATATCCATCCATCCATCATATCCATCCATCATCCATCTTATCCATCCATCTTATCCATCATCCATCCATCCATCTTATCCATCATCCATCCATCCATCCATCTTATCCATCCATCCATCCATCCATCCATCTTATATCCATCTATCTTATCCATCCATCCATCCATCCATCTATATCTATCTATCTATCTATCTATCTATCCATTTTATCCATCCATCCATCCATCTGAATATCCATCCATCCATCTTATCCATCATCCATCCATCCATCTTATCCATCATCCATCCATCCATCCATCTTATCCATCCATCCATCCATCCATCCATCCATCCATCTTATATCCATCTATCTTATCCATCTTATCCATCCATCCATCCATCCATTTTATCCATCCATCCATCCATCCATCTTATATCCATCTATCTTATCCATCCATCTTATCCATCCTATCTATCCATTTTATCCATCCATCCATCCATCCATCTGAATATCCATCCATCCATCATATCCATCCATCATCCATCTTATCCATCCATCTTATCCATCATCCATCCATCCATCCATCCATCCATCCATCCATCTTATCCATCATCCATCCATCCATCTTATCCATCCATCCATCCATCTTATATCCATCTATCTTATCCATCTTATCCATCCATCCATCCATCCATTTTATCCATCCATCCATCCATCCATCTTATATCCATCTATCTTATCCATCTTATCCATCCATCTTATCCATCATCCATCCATCTTATCCATCCATCCATCCATCTTATCCATCTATCTTATCCATCCATCTTATCCATCCATCTTATCATCCATCCATCCATCTTATCCATCTATCTTATCCATCCATCTTATCATCCATCCATCCATCCATCTATCTTATCTATCCATCTATCTTATCCATCCATCTTATCCATCCATCATCCATCCATCTATCTTATCCATCCATCTTATCCATCCATCCATCTTCTCTATCCATCTGCATTCTGCAATGTTTCAGAAAGAGATTTAGAGTCCTGACACATTGTTAGCATGCCTAAACCCTCTTCATCCGTTCATTAGTTAGTTAGTGTATTTTTGTAAATAAGTTGCATCACTGAATTCATCCCCTATAAAGCGCCGGCGGTCCAGCCAATAAAGCAGCTTCTGTAACACATCCACCGCCATCAATAACACATTTCAACACAATTACTGTCAGACTTTAAATGATCAGCTGTGAGCGGTGCTGTCCATATTATTATTGTGTGAGGACTATGATAGTTTTGTGCAATAAAACATTATAGATATTTAGAGTAGCTGTCAGTTACACTCGACCAGTCTAATTAAGATTTCCTTAAGACCGACTAGTCAACTAGTTGATTTTTAAAGTATCTAGTTTTGCAGCACTGGCTTTTGTGCTGCATTTGAGTCCTTGAGATGAGAGGATTATATAACAGGCGGATAGCAGATGACAGAATGCTGTAAGTGTGTGTAAATCTGTTATCTAAACTAAGTAGCCCGAGGCTCAGTGTATAATCAGGTCAGTTTAGAGAGATGTTAATCACATCACGCACAACAGAGTCATACTGATGCATTTGATTTTATCTGGATGTCATATCACGTGCATTTCACTGCTAGAGACGAACTGTGTTCAGAATACAATACTAGTAGACTGCGCAGTGTACACTGTGTACTGATTTTTAGACACTGCATCTCACAATGCAATGCACTAAACTGTATGTTTGTACTGTAAGTAATATCTTCAAGTAACACTAGTAATCTCATTCTTAACTCATTATTTGACCAAACTTTGAAATTATGTATTGTTTCTCACACACCGATCAGGCATAATATTATGACCAGGCATGGACTCCACTAGACCCCTGAAGGTGTGCTGTGGTATCTGGCACCAAGATGTTAGCAGCAGATCCTTTAAGTCCTGTAAGTTGCGAGGTGGGGCCTCCATGGATCGGACTTGTTTGTTCAGCACATCCCACAGATGCTCGATTGATCTGACACCTTTCTATCAGAACCAGCATTAACTTCTGGAGCGGTTTGAGCTCCAGTAGCTCGTCTGTTTGATCGGACCACACGGGCCAGCCTTCGCTCCCCACGTGCATCAATGAGCCTTGGCCGCCCATGACCCTGTCTCCGGTTCTCCACTGTTCCTTCCTTGGAGCACTTTTGATAGATCCTGACCACTGCAGACCGGGAACACCCCACAAGAGCTGCAGTTTTGGAGATGCTCTGACCCAGTCGTCTAGCCATCACAATTTGGCCCTTGTCAAACTCGCTCAAATCCTTACGCTTGCCCATTTTTCCTGCTTCTAACACATCAACTTTGAGAACAAAATGTTCACTTGCTGCCTAATATATCCCACCCACTAACAGGAGCCGTGATGAAGAGATCATCAGTGTTATTCACTTCACCTGTCAGTGTCATAATGTTATGCCTGATTGGTGTACATAAACTAGCATTAAAAAGTTTATTTTTTCCTTTTTTGAAAGAGTCTTATGCTCACTAAAGCTGCATTTATTTGATCATAAATACAGTAAAACAATGAAATATGACTCCAGTGTAAATCAGCTGTTTTCTATGTGGATATATTGTAAAGTGTAATGTATTCCTGTGATCAAAGCTGAATTTATCATCATTACTCCAGTCTTCAGTGTCACATGATTAGGGTTGGGTATCGTTTGGGTTTTTTACGATACCGGTGCCAAACGGATACTTTTAAAACAGTACCGGTGCCTAAACGGTGCCTGAACCGATACTCCACAAAATGACGATGGATGACATAAAAAAATGGCTTTTTATTTAAAAAAAATATATATATATATTTAAATTGAACAATTTATTAAAAGTTTAAAGTATACTTAAATATATAAATAGATACAAAACAATTTACTTAAAGCTGCAGTCCGTTAATAAACAGAACTGCATGCGTCTTGGGGAAGAACATTGCAGCCGGAGCTACTTCTCTCTGTTTATGTCTATGGCGAGTCACGCTGGGACTGTGCTCATCTGCAGCGGTTCCTACCAGACCGGTCTGAAATAGTCCCAATATCAATACCGTCGCAAGGGCTGTGTCAAGTGTGTGACCGCACAGGGCCTCGTGCCTCACCAGGGCCTTGCGCAAAAGAAAAGAAAGCCAATAGTTAAAGTTTCTGTTTTTGTCCTTCAAAATACTATAATAGTTAAAAGACATAGCTAAAATGTGTATCGTGATGCTGTACTATTCTGCTTTTTAAACATGTATTATGCAGTAACTTTACGTTACAATATTCCTCTGTGCGTGTGACAGTGATTCATGCGCATGCATGTCAGTCAGCGGGCATCGCACGTCAGGCTCGTAGAGCTTTATTCACAGTCCATTCAAATTCTGATTTTAGCCGCCTCTGAAATGGGTCAAACCACAGATATTACCTAAGAAGTTCAAGTAAAAACGCTCGAAATCTGCGCTTATTCAAGGATTTGCATTTATTGCTTGGACGGAGAAAGCATGGGCGCCTGCATTACATCTGACGGTACGCACAAAAGGTTTTTCATTTAACACTATTAAAGTTAAATCAGCATATAGCCTAACTATTACTCACCTTTCGGAGCATCAGTGAGAGCGATGGCACAGCAGAACGAGTAAAGCATACTCTATCTCTAGACGTTTTAAACGTTTTTAAATCTGAAAACTGCAAAAAGCAACGAAATTGTCCGACATGCATTTAGCGCATGTTCAGAGGAAAACAACTGAAAAACAGCGTTAGTTCTCTCAATACTGTCTGTTTGCTTTACTGACTGAGAAATGGTTTCAGATGATTCAGTGAGAGAGCAGTCCAAACTCATTCAAGTGGATTCAGGCCGTTTTGCAAACGCGTTTTACCCATTCATAATTTTGAACATTTAAGCGTCAAATTGTGCGCACTGCGCAGTTCAGTTACAGTTAAGTACAGTTTTCTTAAATATCCACATAACCAACAAATTGTTCATCACTATAGCAACAGTAGACCCCTGTTAATATACCCCCCCGGGCCTCGCACCCCCCTTGCGACGGGCCTGCCCAATATAAACACTTATTATAAGTGTACCATAATGATTCAGGGTAAGACAAAAAATCTGTGCATTTGCCAAAATGTGTAATATGCAACAGAGCATACACTGCATGGAATGAAAATGGATTCATGTTGTACATTCTCATTATATAATTTATGTAACTCTTGCACACAAAAAAAGTTATGGACGGCAGCTTTAACAAATTCACAGTAAAACCTAAGCCACCTAACCCAACTACACAAGGCCTAATTTAACACTAAATAACGGTTACAGTGCTAATAACAGCAGTTGTCGGTATTCAGCTTCAAGGTTCAGCATTATTTTGCAGAAATATGACCATATTCTCTGGCTAAATATTTTAGAACGCATCGCCTTATTGTTTCCATGACGACGCATCATGCTTCTCACGTGACACACAGCAGCCACAATGACATATGTCTCGCTTTTATTTCGTCTTTTCTTTTTTTATTCAAAATATTCACAAACTTGTTAACTATGTCATAGATATTCTGATAAATATGTGTAAGTGAATGTGTGTTAGTTGATCTACAATCCTTCAGAAATCATTCTAATATGTCATTTTCCTAAATACAATTATTTGTACTTTCAACTGTTTTTTTTGGCAGTAAGGTCAAATAATGAATCACGAAATTGACAAAAAGACGTAAAAAAATGTAGGCAGTTCATGCAGTGTATGCTCTGTTGCATATTACACATTTTAGCAAATGCACAGATCATTTGCACACAGAAGAGTTGCATATTGTTCACAGTATGCACACTTTGTATGTATAGCAGCAGTACGTTAGTACGCCTCCCATGTGCCATCTCTCCAGGAGTAATTATATTTGTTCATTATCACAGACATGATCTCTCATAAGCCGTCATTAATCTAAAAACAAATGTTAAAAGCATTGAAACATGGAGTCCTCGGAGAGCTCTTTGTCAGCAGTATGGATGAAGAAAAGAGCTTTGTCTGGGAGATCGTACGCGGCGCTACACGCATTTAATTCACATAAAACCATCACTCAGCGTAATAAACACCAGAACAATGTGATTTATCCCGCCGCCGACTATAAAACAACATATTTACAGAGCAATCAAGGGATGAATTTTTTTACGAGTAATCAACCTTCAAGGAATAACTCAACTAAAAATGAAAAATATGTCATCGGATGAATATGTTTAGACGTTTTCTAATCATATATAATTGCTTTGTTAAACCCAAATCTATGTATAAAGCATCAAATAACTTGGATTAATGCATATACATTACTTTTATGATGTATTTGGAGCTTGAAAGCCCTTTCATCACATGATAAATAGCTTCATCTTTTGTGTTCTGCAGAATAAAGTGCGTCTGAGACGTCATGAGGGTTGGTAAATGATGGCAGAATGATCATGTTTCATATAAACAGCAGTTGAATTGATGCTATAGTGGTTTGCGACGTGTAAAAACACACATATTGAATATAAGCATTGCGTTCTGCTGTCAAACGGCTGTCATGAGAAGCTCTCTTGGATCCAAAAAAAGAGGAAAAAAGACGCAGATGTTCTTCTACTGTCATAATTTATCTCAGTCAGCTCAAAGTGGAGAGAAACTGAGAGCTGTCAGTCACAGATAAACAAGATGAAACAAACACACAGCCTCAAAAACGATCTATAGATCTGTCTACAACAACAAAAGAGCTTATTACGTGCATTAAAGCGTCCACCTTGACCGAATGACTGCGTGACTTTTACAAGAGTAAACATACAGAAGTCATTACCAAACTAATAACCTGTCCGTCTGTTATCAGCTACAAGACAGGGAGGAAATGAACACGACCTGTGGCTTTAATACCAGTCTCACACACACACTGGGTCTAAAGTCAACTTATTGCCTGCTGATTCTGATAATCATTCTATAAAACATGTATTTTATGTTGCAGTTTCTAATGAAGTTCCCAATCAAAGAGCTAGCAAATTGGTTTTATTTACTTTTATGTGGTGTTTAGCGAACACACACACAAACACACACACACACATTAAAGGAATATATCCTCCCTCAGGACCAAACAACAACAATAGTGATAAATAAAATAGGTCATACTTAAGAGAAAGTTTGCACTGGTACTCTCAAGCAATAAACTCTGAATCCATTAGACGTAATGAAATGAACCGCAGGGTTAGTCATTAGTTAAAGAGAGAGCCGTGAAATCAGTTTAGTGCACGAGTCGAAATCAGGGGAAATATGCCGGTTTTATAATTACAGCTAAAAAGTTTTCTGCGTGTTTTCATTTCTAAATATAATTTGGCTGTTATGCAAGTTTTCACCAGCGAATTTCTCGGACTTTTCCCATTTGTTTGTGATTCGTGAATATTTTAACAAATTATTTTAAAGATGACACAAACAATTTTTCAACACAACTAGAAAAATGTATATTTAATATAGAACTTATAATAATAATAATAATAATAATGCATTAGCAAGTTTGTCGTTTTTTTATCATTTAAAATGTTTTAAATTGTGGTGCTCTGTATATAAATTGTGTCTGCAATGCAGAACCGAAGTGCAGAATTATTATTATTATTATTATTATTCGTTTCCATATATTTTAATTTGCAGATCTGAATATAAATTATGTCTGTAGTTGCAAACTCTTCTGCTGTAGTTACAGTTCATGTGTTTCAGGCTGTTTGTCTCATTTAAAAGACTATTCTGATTAAGTGAAAACAAATGGACATATTTGGGAAACTTGGCTACACTATTTTTGATACTTCTGTTGACTATAAGTTATGATGCAGCTACACGTCAACATGTCAAAATTTCCGTTTTATTAAAAGTTAAATTAATACACAACAGAATTTTTGAAACAAAACATTTCATATGGCCCTATTATTGCAACAAAAAAAAAATCATTTTATGAATTCAATTAATTAAGACATGGTTTTGTTAAAATTTTATTAAACCATTAAAATGGAATTAAAACAGAATTAAAACAGAAAACAATTAATTATTATAAAATGAATAATTTGCTGTTAAATTGTATTAAAAAGTTTCATGGTTTCAAATAATTAGACTTGCTTTTGGATTAATACAAATTAATTTAAGTATTAAAATGGAGTCCAGAAAAATTTTAAACAAAAAAAGGAATTTGGGAAAAAATAAAACGGATTTCACAGGGCCCTAAATACTCCACTAATACCCTATTAATGAGAGTTAGTTGACATGTAGGTGCAACGTTACTTATGTCTAAAGAGGACAATCAAAATAAAGTGTCACCAGAAACGAGTCGCAATTCAGTTTGGTGTCACTAGTGGCTCAGAAATGACACACTTCCCCTCACACTGGGTTATGAATACCAAATAAGTAGTAAACTTGATTCTGTGTTTGTGTGTGTGTGTGTGTGTGTGTGTGTTTGTGTGTGTTGGCCCTTATGGTGGCAGGCGAGTCCGTGATCGTAGGTGCATGTAAACCAGCGTGTGTGCAGGTGTGACCCTCCTCCAGAGATCTGCCACCTGCTCTGTGTGTCCGAGCACCGGAGACATCTGCACACTCCTCGCTTCAGTGGACTAACACACATACACATGGAGCGTCCATTTACAGCTCGAGACACCTGCTGCTACAGATGTTCTGGATCCTCCGCGTGACACTTTAAAGAGCGTCTATGGATCACCAGTGGTCATCCGAAGGGCTGAACAGTGTATCTAACGATGTGGACCGTGTTAGGAAGTAGACTGAGGACGGTTCATGTCATGATGATTACAATTGTGCTGGAACTTGAAATAGTTTACACACATACAGTGACTGGGACAAAAGTTCCTTCTCAGTCCAAAAAATGCTTTAGCAAAGACACTAAAACACACTTTTATTTACCACTGCGAAGACACATTTTTACAGTGTACCACTATGCATTATATAAATATATGCAACACATGTGGCTGTATTTGTGTATTTATACTGTACAGTATATCTGCTTGTGGTCATTAGAGACAATTTTAACAAGCCACATATCTGTTTATCACACTTAAACGTAATATGTTTATGACACAATTATCTGTGCTAATGAGATGCAGAATGTAAACCAGGACCAGTACGGAGCCGCAAACACATCATCACTGTTATCACTGCTTCAGATGCCGAGTGTTGAATCATTCTGGAAATCCTGGATAGGAGTCTCACTAAAGAAGCATCTGAGTCTGCTTCGAGTCTACATGATCATTACTACACGTCACTACAAAAACAACAACTGGTTAGTGACGCATCATGGAAATGATCACTAAATGTCACTAGAAAAACAAACAACTGGTTAGTGGCATCACTACAAATCACTACAAAAACAACTAGTTGGTAAAACATCAATAAATCTCACTATCAAAAAACAACTGATTAGTAACACTAGAAAAAAAAAACTGGTTAGTGACATCACTAAAACAGCTCTAGACAAAACAACTGGTTAGTGATACATCACTAAAACAGCACTAGACAAAACAACTGGTTAGTGACATCACTAAAAACAGCACTAGACAAAACAACTGGTTAGTGACATCACTAAAAACAGTACTAGACAAAACAACTGATTAGTGACATCACTAAAAACAGCACTAGACAAAACAACTGGTTAGTGATACATTACTAAAACAGCACTAGACAAAACAACTGGTTAGTGACGTCACTAAAAACAGCACTAGACAAAACAACTGGTTAGTGACATCACTAAAAACAGCTCTAGACAAAACAACTGGTTAGTGACCACTAAAAACAGCACTAGACAAAACAACTGGTTAGTGACATCACTAAAAACAGCTCTAGACAAAACAACTAGTTAGTGATACATTACTAAAACAGCACTAGACAAAACAACTGGTTAGTGACGTCACTAAAAACAGCACTAGACAAAACAACTGGTTAGTGACATCACTAAAAACAGCACTAGACAAAACAGCACTAGACAAAACAACTAGTTAGTGATACATTACTAAAAACAGCACTAGACAAAAAAACTGGTTAGTGATACATCACTAAAAACAGCACTAGACAAAACAACTAGTTAGTGATACATTACTAAAAACATCACTAGACAAAACAGCTCTAGACAAAACAACTGGTTAGTGACATCACTAAAAACAGCACTATACAAAACACCTCTAGACAAAACAGCACTAGACAAAACAACTGGTTAATGACATCACTAAAAACAGCACTAGACAAAACAACTGGTTAGTGATACATCTCTAAAAACAGCACTAGACAAAACAACTGGTTAGTGACCACTAAAAACAGCACTAGACAAAACAACTGGTTAGTGACATCACTAAAAACAGCACTAGACAAAACAACTGGTTAGTGATACATCTCTAAAAACAGCACTAGACAAAACAACTGGTTAGTGACCACTAAAAACAGCACTAGACAAAACAGCACTAGACAAAACAACTGATTAGTGACATCACTAAAAACAGCACTAGACAAAACAACTGGTTAGTGATACATCACTAAAAACAGCACTAGACAAAACAGCACTAGACAAAACAACTGGTTAATGACATCACTAAAAACAGCACTAGACAAAACAACTGGTTAGTGATACATCACTAAAAACAGCACTAGACAAAACAACTGGTTAGTGACCACTAAAACAGCACTAGACAAAACAGCACTAGACAAAACAACTGGTTAGTGACCACTAAAAACAGCACTAGACAAAACAACTGATTAGTGACATCACTAAAAACAGCACTAGACAAAACAACTGGTTAGTGATACATCACTAAAAACAGCACTAGACAAAACAGCACTAGACAAAACAACTGGTTAGTGATACATCACTAAAAACAGCACTAGACAAAACAACTGGTTAGTGATACATCACTAAAAACAGCACCAGACAAAACAACTGGTTAGTGACCACTAAAACAGCACTAGACAAAACAGCACTAGACAAAACAACTGATTAGTGACATCACTAAAAACAGCACTAGACAAAACAACTGGTTAGTGATACATCACTAAAAACAGCACTAGACAAAACAGCACTAGACAAAACAACTGGTTAATGACAGCACTAGACAAAACAGCACTAGACAAAACAGCACTAGACAAAACAACTGGTTAATGACATCACTAAAAACAGCACTAGACAAAACAGCACTAGACAAAACAACTGGTTAATGACAGCACTAGACAAAACAGCACTAGACAAAACAACTGGTTAATGACATCCCTAAAAACAGCACTAGACAAAACAACTGGTTAGTGATACATCACTAAAACAGCACTAGACAAAACAACTGGTTAGTGACCACTAAAACAGCACTAGACAAAACAGCACTAGACAAAACAACTGATTAGTGACATCACTAAAAACAGCACTAGACAAAACAACTGGTTAGTGATACATTACTAAAAACAGCACTAGACAAAACAACTAGTTAGTGACCACTAAAAACAGCACTAGACAAAACAGCACTAGACTAAACAACTGGTTAGTGATACATCACTAAAAACAGCACTAGACAAAACAACTGGTTAGTGACCACTAAAAACAGCACTAGACAAAACAGCACTAGACTAAACAACTGGTTAGTGATACATCACTAAAAACAGAACTAGACAAAACAGCACTAGACTAAACAACTGGTTAGTGATACATCACTAAAAACAGCACTAGACAAAACAGCACTAGACAAAACAACTGGTTAATGACATCACTAAAAACAGCACTAGACAAAACAACTGGTTAGTGATACATCACTAAAAACAGCACTAGACAAAACAGCACTAGACAAAACAACTGGTTAATGACATCACTAAAAACAGCACTAGACAAAACAGCACTAGACAAAACAACTGGTCAGTGATACATCACTAAAAACAGCACTAGACAAAACAACTGGTTAGTGATACATCACTAAAAACAGCACTAGACAAAACAGCACTAGACAAAACAACTGGTTGATGACAGCACTAGACAAAACAGCACTAGACAAAACAGCACTAGACAAAACAACTGGTTAATGACATCACTAAAAACAGCACTAGACAAAACAACTGGTTAGTGATACATCACTAAAAACAGCACTAGACAAAACAACTGGTTAGTGACCACTAAAACAGCACTAGACAAAACAGCACTAGACTAAACAACTGGTTAGTGACCACTAAAACAGCACTAGACAAAACAGCACTAGACAAAACAACTGGTTAGTGATACATCACTAAAAACAGCACTAGACAAAACAACTGGTTAGTGACCACTAAAAACAGCACTAGACAAAACAACTGATTAGTGACATCACTAAAAACAGCACTAGACAAAACAACTGGTTAGTGACCACTAAAACAGCACTAGACAAAACAGCACTAGACAAAACAACTGGTTAGTGACCACTAAAACAGCACTAGACAAAACAGCACTAGACAAAACAACTGGTTAGTGATACATCACTAAAAACAGCACTAGACAAAACAACTGGTTAGTGACCACTAAAAACAGCACTAGACAAAACAACTGATTAGTGACATCACTAAAAACAGCACTAGACAAAACAACTGGTTAGTGATACATCACTAAAAACAGCACTAGACAAAACAACTAGTTAGTGACCACTAAAAACAGCACTAGACAAAACAGCACTAGACTAAACAACTGGTTAGTGATACATCACTAAAAACAGCACTAGACAAAACAACTGGTTAGTGACCACTAAAAACAGCACTAGACAAAACAGCACTAGACTAAACAACTGGTTAGTGATACATCACTAAAAACAGAACTAGACAAAACAGCACTAGACTAAACAACTGGTTAGTGATACATCACTAAAAACAGCACTAGACAAAACAACTGGTTAGTGATACATCACTAAAAACAGAACTAGACAAAACAGCACTAGACTAAACAACTGGTTAGTGATACATCACTAAAAACAGCACTAGACAAAACAGCACTAGACAAAACAACTGGTTAATGACATCACTAAAAACAGCACTAGACAAAACAACTGGTTAGTGATACATCACTAAAAACAGCACTAGACAAAACAACTGGTTAGTGATACATCACTAAAAACAGCACTAGACAAAACAGCACTAGACAAAACAACTGGTTAATGACATCACTAAAAACAGCACTAGACAAAACAGCACTAGACAAAACAACTGGTTAGTGATACATCACTAAAAACAGAACTAGACAAAACAGCACTAGACTAAACAACTGGTTAGTGATACATCACTAAAAACAGCACTAGACAAAACAGCACTAGACAAAACAACTGGTTAATGACATCACTAAAAACAGCACTAGACAAAACAACTGGTTAGTGATACATCACTAAAAACAGCACTAGACAAAACAGCTCTAGACAAAACAACTGGTTAATGACATCACTAAAAACAGCACTAGACAAAACAACTGGTTAGTGACCACTAAAAACAGCACTAGACAAAACAGCACTAGACAAAACAACTGGTTAGTGATACATCACTAAAAACAGAACTAGACAAAATAACTGGTTAGTGACCACTAAAAACAGCACTAGACAAAACAACTGATTAGTGACATCATTAAAAACAGCACTAGACAAAACAATTGGATGGTTCTTGACCTGAATAAGCTGCAAACACACCGAAACGATGTCATAAAACATAAAATCACAGACTAGTTATTTTTGAAAATACGTAGTTGTGAAGTGCGCGTCTTGTTCGGGGTCAGTCTGAAACACTTCCATTAGTCTGCACCAACAGGACTGAACACAGTAGTGAAGAGGACAGACAGTGAAAGCACGAATTTGTACCCATGGAGCCGTGCGGCTCGAGTTTTCAAACCATCAGTGCAGCAGATTAAAGCGTAAGTGGACCTCAATGAGACCGAACAACAACAAAAAAAGATATAGAAAAAGACAAAACAGGAGCACAGCACATTGCTTTTGTTCGAGCTGCTGCCATCGCTCTCCTTTATTCCACTTGAAGTGGTTTGTTTGTGTGCGTCTCTATGAGAACTGTAATAAAGTCGGACAGCTTTTAATCATCTCACAGCACGAGGTCTTCACAATCATTCCCATCCCACCGACAAACCTCCTCCAGAGAGGATCGAGCGATTCTCATCCCTTTCTACAGACGTCAAAAGTAGAGAGAAGGACAAAGATGTGTGGACAAACGGAGGAAGACTGTCGTACGAGCAGCTAGACGGGGGCGTAACGCTCTTCTGCTCCGGCCGAGGGTAATTTACCTCAAATCCACTTCCACAGATTAAACCAGTGACCCTCCACTGACTAACACCAGCGCTCTTATCACCGGGGGATTGATGTGATTGAGCTGGAAGTACAGAAATCTGCCCTGGAGAAAGAAAGAAAACTCACAAACAAGATCTCTTCAGTGCCTCAGTCGGGTCTCCTTGATAGATTACATGGAGACTTTTCCTTGAATCTCTTCTGATGTTTCTCCTAAAGAAAAACTCACATGCAGAGACACTGTGGGCAGTCAAAGGTCAGAGATCTCAATGTGAACTCGATCATCAAATGATCATTTCAAATTCATTCAATACCAGTTTTAATGTAAACAAACCAGTCATACAATAATTAATTAATGAATACACTTTTTATGCAAGAGAAATTAATAAACTATTAATATAAAAAGGCAAAAACATATATAAATCATTACAAATAAAATGTATCTGCCGTGCACTTTTTTTATCCTTGAAAGTTTAATTTCAATCTAACTAATATTCTTAAATCAAAAATGGTTGAATCATAACATACACTGTTTATGCAAAAGAAACTACTGATAAAAACAATGCATAATAATATAAATAATTTAAAATAATCTGACATGCATCTTTTTTAGTTGATTGAATTGTTTGATTGATGTTTGCTCTTGCACACTTTAAAGTAACATACATAGTTCAACGTTTGCATTTGCTGTAACCAAGCATATTTCAATTACAATCTCAATTCAAATGTATAATATCTGACTCGAATCTAAAAGCATGTACAGATAAATCGCAGAAGGACATTTTGGTTGAGCATGAACAAAAGGTTTTTGGGGCTGATAAGATTGACTCCTAGCAGAAACAAAACACTTCAATAATCCAAATGGATGTGGCCGTGAACTGTGAGAGAGCAGAGCGCAGTCGACTTTATTACACTATGAGAACAGCCCTGGTGCTTCTTAGATTACACACACGCCTGTAACCATGATTCCCGATAAGGAGCAGAGCATTTCAACACATGTCGGTTAAAGCAACAACAAACACAGGATATGAGAAACTCACTCTTCTTTACTGCACTAAAGCCAATTACGCTCTACAGAAACTGGGCGGCAGTGAGGACGTCTAATTTCCTCATCTGGCCATTCACTCAGAGTGATTTCCAAAAGAAGCCATTCTCTTTTATCAGCGCTGTTTGAGACGCGGGTGGAGGTTAATGTAGCATAGCGCTGGTATTGTTACTGACGCGTGAGATTGGCTCATTTCCAGCCAATTAATGAGTAGATTTGCCCACTGAGCAGAGCTTGAGAATATGAGAGAATTAAAAGGAAAGGCACAAAAAGTCACTAAAAACCAGCGCATGTGCATCAGATTGAGATGTGCAACATGATAGAGACGGTTCTGCTTCAAATATAAATGTATACAAATATGACATTTGGCGGTATTTGGTTTCCATGATGTACTAGAAACCTTTCTGATAATTATTATACACAGTGTATTATATTGTATGTATTATTATATAATAATTATAGATAAATTCACACACAGTAAATGCAAATGTTACTTAAGTCCTGAGATAAATCAACTCAATCTAACACACACACAAAAAAAGAGAATCTTAGAGGAAAAAAATAAAGGTCTTTTTGGCAACAAAATCAAAATAAACTAAATAAATGAAAATAAACTATTTACTTTCTTTAAAAAAAAATCAAATGTATCAGACAGATGGATGGATATTTGGATGGATGAATGGATGGATGGATATTCGAATAAATGGATGGATATTTGGATGATGGATGGATATTTGGATAAATGGATGGATGGATGATGGATGGATATTCGGATAAATTGATGGATGGATGGATGATGGATATTCGGATGGATGGATATTCGGATAAATGGATGGATGGATGGATATTCGGATGGATGGATGGATGAATGATGGATGGATGGATATTCGGGTGGATGTATGGATGGATGGATATTCGGGTGGATGGATGGATATTCGGGTGGATGGATGGATGGATGATGGATGGATGGATATTCGAATAAATGGATGGATATTTGGATGATGGATGGATATTTGGATAAATGGATGGATGGATGATGGATGGATATTCGGATAAATTGATGGATGGATGGATGATGGATATTCGGATGGATGGATATTCGGATAAATGGATGGATGGATGGATATTCGGATGGATGGATGGATGAATGATGGATGGATGGATATTCGGGTGGATGTATGGATGGATGATGGATGGATGGATATTCGGGTGGATGGATGGATGGATGGATGGATGATGGATGGATGGATATTCGGGTGGATGGATAGATGGATGGATGGATGGATGGATGGATATTCGGGTGGATGGATAGATGGATGGATGGATGGATGTATATTCGGATGGATGGATGGATATTCGGATAAATGGATGGATGGATGATGCATGGATGGATATTCAGATGGATGTATATTCGGATGGATATTCGGATAAATGGATGGATGGATGATGGATGGATGGATATTCAGATGGATGGATAAGATGGACAGATGGACGGATGGATACTCGGATAGATAGATAGATGAACTCTGCTCTACATCATTAAAAACTTTATACATAAAATCAATTAAAACACGAGATGTCATAAGAGCAAACAGTGATTTAAACACCTGTCCATTAGACTCATGAACTAATCTTCAGGATCGGCTGTTATTAACCATGATTTTACTCTGGCAGAACCACACAGATGGGGTAAACCGAGTCTCCTGCTCCTAATGAAGGGATCTGAACATTATCTCACCCTAACGATCAAACCGTCAGAACATTACACACAACATTACACACCCGTATGGAGAAATCACACATAACACGAGTCAAATCGCCAGGGAATCTCTGGAATAGGACAAACACAGCTGTCCATACGACACTTCAGAAGAACAAACTACAATCATATAGAAAGTTTTACGTTCATCATGTGACACTGAAGACTGGAGTAATGATGATAAATGCAGCTTTGATCACAGGAATAAATTACACTTTACTATATATTCACATAGAGAACAGTTAATCTAAATTGGAATAATATTTCACAATATTGCTGTTTTTACTGTATTTTTGTAAACTGTATTTACTGTATTATTATACTTCCACAGTTTTTTGTACCGACCACAGACCAAAGGATATTTCAAGTATTTGTCATCACAGGGTCACCTTTACAACCCCATTAGATGTAAAGCAAACATCTACAGTTTCTCTCCTCTTCCTCTGAGACTAAAGGAAGAGAATATTTATTGACTTCCAAAAATAAGAGGGAAAAAATAGTTCTCCATAAACATCATTAGTCAATTTGAGGTTGCCTTTAAAGGAACACTCCACTTTTTTGGAAAATAGCCTCATTTTTCATCTCCCCTAGAGTTAAACAGTTGAGTTTTACCGTTTTCAGATCCATTCAGCCGATCTCCGGGTCTGGCGGTAGCACTTTAAGCATAGCTTAGCATAGATCATTGAATCGGATTAGACCATTAGTCTATGCTAAAAGTGCTACTGCCAGACCCGGAGATCGCAGGGGGATGGAAAATGAGCCTATTTTCAAAAAAAGTGGAGTGTTCCTTTAATTGCATGATGGGAGGAGCTTCTTGCGTGCAATTCCACATCACATCAGCCAATAGAAAACGCAACAGCGCCGTCCTCTTTATTAATGCAGAGCCGAAGACCTCCTCATCATTCATGACTTCAGAAAACTCCTGGATTCATACATGACACAGCAGATGTTCTGCTAAAACAGCGCATTAGTGTGAGACAGTCCAAACTAATGAGCTCAATCACTCAGCACGACGCCGCCGCTCACAAGCTGCTTTCCACAGATTCCCGGAGGAAAGTCACACAGCTGCTCCAGGATCAGCCGAAGAGAGGAATATCACAGAACACGGGCCGAATGTTGGGAAAGCATGTTGGACTTTAATGAACACACTGGACGTTCTTCAGCAGTTTCCTAATTTCTTGATGTCAAATGGAACAAACAGTTTCATAGTCCAGCAACTAAATTCACTTATTAGAACTGAAATCTGTAGTAATAATTTCATTTTTGCAGCTGGGTGAATCTCAAAAAACCTGGCATGCCAGTCCTTTTACAAAATCAAAAGTTAGACCCAAATTTAAATGTAAATTAATAATAATAATTTTATTAATATTTCTGTTCGTTTTTATGTATAATTTAAAATTGTAAATTATTTATACATCATAGTAGTAAATCACAAATAAACACACACACACACACACACACACACACAAAAGAACAGTGATGAAATATATATATATATATATATATATATATATAATTAAAAATATTATTGTTATTACTTGTAAAGTATGTATATATCATAGCTGTAAATAAAAAAATAAAAAACAAAAACAAAAGGAAAGTGATGAAAATGTAGTGCCACGTAAAAAAATAAATAAATAAATAAATAAAAACATTATTTATTATTATTACCATTTATAATTTATACTTTTTTTATTATTATAAAAATTTTAATGTTTATATATCATACCAGCAAATCAATTACACACACACACAATAAAAATGCAAAAAATAAAAATAAAATGCAAAAAAAAAAAATATATATATATATATATATATATATATATATAAAATATACAGTAAAAATAATAATTCTACAGAAAATAAATAGCTTAATTCTCTTCATGCAAAATGCAATTTGTCTTTTTTGGTGAGGCTCATCCAGCTAGACGACTGTTAAAGGTCCACAGGTGACATATTCCACTCATCTGAGACCATGAGCTTGTATGTGACGATGGATCTCAAAAGGTCCCAGCAAGGGCCATCTGACACAGTGTTTGTTCTTCATATGACAGAGGCGAGTGTATTCCGTATCAGGGCTAGTTGCATACAAAAATATGCAAATGCAATGCAACACTCAAAACAATTACCAAAATATTCACTGATGATGATGTTGACTGAACACCTCTCTCGCTCGTATCCTGCAGTGCATCAGTGCAGCAGCTGACGTATCTGCAGGCGCAGTGACTCTGTGTTTAAAACTCACTGCCTCTGGGCCGCACCAGAGACCTGTCACTCACCCCACGGGGGCGGAGTCAGCGGGAGGTCATTGCGTTACCTCGCAGAGCATGTTACTGTGTTAAATAATACAATATCTGACATCACAAACAAGCCGTGAGAACTGAACTGGATCCTTAGAACAGAGTTGAGCAAAATGCAAAACTGAAGAACCCTTGAATGCATGAGTGTGACCCCACAAGAAGTGACAGGTAGAGGAATTCACTGGATTGCAATGAAGCATCTGTCTGTCTGTAAGGCCTATAAAACTTTCAATCTTTCAGTAATGCTGACCATTCAGTACTTCGCATTCAGTAATCTCTGAATCATCTCAGAAGGTTTGATATATGAAGCAGTATTAAGAAAAATGAATACAATACAACAATCTCTTGCTCGTGTATGAATGTACAAGCGTCTTTATAAGTAAATCAGGGGTTTTGATTAATAAGTGCAGTTACTAATAATATAACATGTTTGTTTACTGGAAATTTAACAGTGGAGCACTGAGCTTGAATTGATATGCAGATAAAAGTAGCTTTTATTAACTCTTGCCCTGCCATTGAGTTTTTCAGGCTTTCCGTGTTTTCGCTGTTTCACGGTAGGGGGCGCTATTACAAAACACAGACGAAGAAGAAACAGAAACAAGCGATATCATATGTAAGCAGATGCATATGTAAAATAACGCGATCACCAACATTAATATAAAGCATATAAATCAAAACTGCTTAAAGTTGCTGTATGCAGGAATGACAGCTAGTGGTTGAAATGGGTACTGCAGTCCAAATTTTAAATATAGTTTACCCCGCCCACGCCCCCTCCCCCTCCTCCTCCTCCTCCTCCTCCTCCTCCTCCTCAGTCTGAGTTTGAGAACACACAACAGGAACGAGCGCAATTGACAATGGAAGGCGAGGAGACTTACACACTGTAAGTTGATGAGTTTATTTATCTGCATTTTAATGTGCTTCTGTTCATAGAGATTTTAGATGGATTCCGAGGCTTTTTAGGTCAGGTAGAATCTGCGATCTCTGACCCAGTTTGTTTGCTGGCTTCCATGGCAGCAATAGGGTGTATTTTCCGCCAACTGGCAACCTGTGGTGTCGAAATACTCTTGGGTAAACCGGCAGCGTGCGGTATCACACAGACCAAAACAAAAACAGACATTCCCACACGGAACGCACATTTCAAAGTAGAATAACTGGCTGTAGCATTGCTTTTCTGAGAAACAAGTATGTGAACTCAGCATGTTTCCTACATATCTGCAAGCATATTATGGTATTTTTATGCTTTAGTACAGTCAAAAACTTACATACAGTGCCTTTAATGTTACTGAATGAAATGTCGACCCAGGACGAGCTATAGGACTGTGAAGCTTTACTCCATCTGTGTTTTGATCATCGTTCTGAATCAGATCTGGATGAAGTCTTTGACAAAAGCGCTTTTTACTTAAAATGTTTGCATTCAAGTGTTGATAAAAAGAGAATATATGAAGCTAGAATAAAACAAAAAGCAGAGGGTATGTTCTTTCTTTAGATATATTGCATGTTCAGATATACACCCACCTAAAGGATTATTAGGAACACCATACTAATACTGTGTTTGACCCCCTTTCGCCTTCAGAACTGCCTTAATTCTACGTGGCATTGATTCAACAAGGTGCTGAAAGCATTCTTTAGAAATGTTGGCCCATATTGATAGGATAGCATCTTGCAGTTGATGGAGATTTGTGGGATGCACATCCAGGGCACGAAGCTCCCGTTCCACCACATCCCAAAGATGCTCTATTGGGTTGAGATCTGGTGACTGTGGGGGCCATTTTAGTACAGTGAACTCATTGTCATGTTCAAGAAACCAATTTGAAATGATTGGAGCTTTGTGACATGGTGCATTATCCTGCTGGAAGTAGCCATCAGAGGATGGGTACATGGTGGTCATAAAGGGATGGACATGGTCAGAAACAATGCTCAGGTAGGCCGTGGCATTTAAACGATGCCCAATTGGCACTAAGGGGCCTAAAGTGTGCCAAGAAAACATCCCCCACACCATTACACCACCACCACCAGCCTGCACAGTGGTAACAAGGCATGATGGATCCATGTTCTCATTCTGTTTACGCCAAATTCTGACTCTACCATCTGAATGTCTCAACAGAAATCGAGACTCATCAGACCAGGCAACATTTTTCCAGTCTTCAACTGTCCAATTTTGGTGAGCTCGTGCAAATTGTAGCCTCTTTTTCCTATTTGTAGTGGAGATGAGTGGTACCCGGTGGGGTCTTCTGCTGTTGTAGCCCATCCGCCTCAAGGTTGTGCGTGTTGTGGCTTCACAAATGCTTTGCTGCATACCTCGGTTGTAACGAGTGCTTATTTCAGTCAAAGTTGCTCTTCTATCAGCTTGAATCAGTCGGCCCATTCTCCTCTGACCTCTAGCATCAACAAGGCATTTTCGCCCACAGGACTGCCGCATACTGGATGTTTTTCCCTTTTCACACCATTCTTTGTAAACTCTAGGCAACGTCTGGCACCAACAACCATGCCACGCTCAAAATTGCTTAAATCACCTTTCTTTCCCATTCTGACATTCAGTTTGGAGTTCAGGAGATTGTCTTGACCAGGACCACACCCCTAAATGCATTGAAGCAACTGCCATGTGATTGGTTGATTAGATAATTGCATTAATGAGAAATTGAACAGGTGTTCCTAATAATCCTTTAGGTGAGTGTATAACAAAATATTCTGGGAGCCATGAAAATTTTGTGAAAAGGATCAAAAACCCTGGCGGTGACTGGCAATTAAAAAAAAACAACAAAAAAAAACGCTAGTGGGGAAAGAGTTAAAAATCATTAAATATTCAAAATTTAAATATTCTGCTCTTATTAACTTGTTCTTCTTTAGTATCTCACTGAACTGACCAACGGCTTCAGTGATTATAAAAGGAGCTCTTTACTTGTTTTCTGGGTAATTCAGTCATAATTTGAAGAAAAGTTTTTCATGAGACTTTGTGACTTCCTACTTTTTTCCATATATTAGGGAGTGGAAATGGCTAATAAGTCAATAAGTGTTCCTCTGCTGCCATCCACTGGTTATAGTGGTCATTTCATGTTTTTTTTTAATTAAAGTGCTTGTTTGCCACAAAGTGTTAGTTTTCCTACACCTTTAAACTTTTAGTTTTACAAATCCCGACATTAAAGGTGCACTATGTAACTTTTCCGTCCGCTAGAGGTCACTTATTCAAAACAAAGGCGTAGTTTGATGACGCCTAGTTTGAGCGCGGAATCTTGGGACATGTGGTCTTCACCTCACAGCCGGTGGAAAAGAATCGGGATAGGACTCGGGCAGAAATCATGTTCATGGATGCGATTATTAACGTTACTGTAGTATGAAGCAGAGCAGGACCGAGTGTTGTGGGAGCTGAGCAAGGCCGCTGGAGCGATTGCGCAACACACGCCTCGCGAGCGGCGGGACTTTTATTATGCCACAGTCGCCGGCGCCATTTCCGCTTTTCCGGTCATGAGTGTGAGGTTACACAGCTCTGTGTATCATATTAGATACATTTGAGTGTGTTGAAAATGATGTTCTGACGTTACTCTGTGCGTTCTCTCGGCGGCTGCTATGACACTTGTTGCACACTGCAGTAAGAGTAAAGCGTTTCTGCTGAATAAAAGAAGAGGCAGAGGGTAACGCAGATATGACGCCATTGACAGGCGACTCCCTCACACGTCCCGGTTCCTTGGTTAAAATAGCAATTTTCTCACAATTTACAAATAGTTGAAAACATTTGGGATATTGTTAGTACTCAACTGAACAAAATATATAACACTGGCCTAGTGGTTTTTGGATATTTTACTGAAAAAATATTACATAGTGCACCTTTAAAGATAACATTAAAATTGCATAATATTTAGAGATTTGAAGTGCTTTTAAAGTGTTAAGCCCTTGAAAAGTGCTTTAATTTCACTCTCAAACGGTTGTACGAACCCTGAGAGGAATAAAATAAAAACATTCGACTATTTCTGCCACAATACCATGGTTACAGTTGCCGTCGCCACATTAAATCCATGGTGAATGTTGGCGATTTGTGAGCTAAAAAGCCTTCTATAACTTTGTTCATGAAGTCCTATAAAAGTCACGCCTACACCACAACAACCATCTGACCAGCATAATGGATTAAGGTACAAATTATTATGCTGATTTAGCTGATGACGAGCTCATGCAATAAATAGTTTACTCAGAAACAATTCACAATATCAGTTATGAATGATATGCATTCGGTGCTAAATAAAAGCATACCGCCTTGGCTCTATAGAGATGTTTCACAGAGTCTTTTCTTGTTTTAGTATGTTTGATTCTGACTCCCTGCATGTGCTTCTCTTTCTCCAGCGTTGTGTTCTCCTAAAGTCCTCCGTTCACCCCGGATAACTTTGTTCAGCCTCTGTTTTCACCCATTACAGCTCCTTCAGAAGATTGCAGCCCTCCAGCGAACATCAAACTTTAACAGCTGCTTCAAATGAGACACACTCCTTTCACCGAGACACACAAAGCATGTACATATTACACAAGTTACATGAGCAGGAGTTTACTTCAGTCTTGTTTTCTTTGCCCTTCTCTGATCGCAGCCCAACAAACGTTCCCGATTTGTCTGCTGTTCTCTAAACATCAACGCCGTGCCTCTCAAACGCTTTGAGATGATTCAGAGCATTGAATGATATTCATTAGTCAAATGCAGTTACAAATGGGCTTGGGTGAGCAAATAAAATGGATTTACTCTCCATTTGGCCAGAAAGTGTATTAGGAACTGCGACATTAGATTATTTAAGTGGAATCATAATAATAAAATCAGCTAATTCCCGCTGATGTAATCGATGTGAGCATTTCAAATATAACCGTCTACTAAAGAAAACATCTCTTGCCACTTGCATGTCTTCTGAACAATTTTACTTCAGAGGAGATTTACCATCCAAACTCTAGCAGGCTTTAAAGGGTCATAACACACACAGTTTCTGCCAGTCTCAGGTTAATTTTGAGTATCTATAGAGTAGTGTTGATCCTTCATATCTCCCAAGAGTCTTTAGTTTGATCATATTTACAAAAGACAGATACACTGTACCGATTCTTTTAGAAAACAGCCGAGTCCGTGGAGGCGTGCAGTGGGCGGAGCCACATACACACACACACACACTACATTATGCCATTATCCCTGGATAACTCTCGATTCTCTATATGTTGGTGTTGTTGACATTATATGCACTTACGCGCCGATTGCCAACAAAACACACACATTTGATGCAGTCTCACCGCCTGCGGTTTCCACTCATGACCGGGAACAAACACACACACTTGCAGAACTCCAGAAACACAAACTGCATCCACTGTTTCCTTAACGCTGGGTTATTTGGGAAGCTGAACAAGGTGATCTTTCCCTCACACCAGAAACACACTTCTTTAGTGACATTGTTGATCTCGTGTCTAAAAACACAATGCTCTTGCTCTCGCTCTGGTTGATGTGTGTGTGTGCGCTCATCCGGAAGCCCATACAAGGAAATCCACCCTTTATGACATCATACAGGGCCATACTCGGAAAAAAACTTTCCGACACTTATTTGAATCCCGAAGGGGTGTATTTGGCACAGAAATAAAATATATATATATATATATTTTTTTTAAACTGTTTTACTTGTAAGCAACGCAAAATGCAATTTGGCTTTCGTGAGTGAATAAAATGCATTTACTCTCTATTTAAGCAGTGAGTTTGTTAAAGGGGTGGTTGATTAGGATTTTACTTTTTTAACTGTAGTGAGTGTGTAGTGTTGCTGTTTGAGCATAAACAACATCTGCAAAGTTACGACGCTCAAAGTTCAAAGCAAAGGGAGATCTTTTCTTTTACAGAAATCTCTTTTTAAGGACTACAACAAACGGCTGGTAGGGACTACAACGAGCTTCTTCACGGGTTAGTGACATCACAACCCTAACATTTACATAAACCCCGCCCCCGGGAGCATGTTGAGAAGAGGAAGAGTTGTTGTAGTCGAGCACATTTGGGAGTCGCTCAAGCTGTCGTCCGTCTTTCACATTTATTGATACAGTACGAACACAAATGCAATAGCATGTCATAAAGCAAGATGACAACATAAGTTATAACTGTAATTAAACTAAACTACACCTGTTCTCTCTTCATGCAGCAGATATTCTCTGGCTCATCTCACAACAGTTCCCACATCAGCGGTTTATAGATTATCATGACAGAATATGCTAATCAATGACTTGAAGATCGTTAAATTCATCAACTAACCCTTCAGAAACGCCCTGTCTCATTCTACATGTTGTCTCTTCTTCTTGAGTCTCTCCATCATTGTCCGACTCCAGTTTGAACATAAAAGGCTGAACAGTTTCTGACATTTTCAGTGCGTGAGACTGACCTGTTTTGTTGTTGCCGGTATGATATTTTTGCCCCTTATCTTGAATATTGAGGGCATTATAAATGCATTTTAATAAATCATGCATTGAAAGTGTGTACTATAAATACACAAGTGCACTAGTGTAACCTACTAGACTACATCACATAGTGTATGCGTGCACTCTCTAGTGTGAGGACTCGATAACGTCAGGCCGCACATTGTTAAAACAACAATCACGATATTATCGTAGAACATATACATGGCACACCCTTAGTCCATGCTATAATAAACCTCAATTGGGAATGTTAGTGGTGGAAATTTTTTTTATTTCAATGATAAAACTGTGAATGTTTTGAGTTCATGCACCAGAACATGCAGGCGTAATTCTATGTCCGAATAACACAAAATCTTGACAGAAGACCATGCTGACGTGATCTGGGAGGGGAAAAAAGACAGTATCCATGAACAAATGTGTGTGTGTGTGTGTGTGTGTGTGTAAATGAGGTGAAAACGAGCCGGCGTGGAGAGATGCAGTCTGGCAGGAGGACTAGCGGGAGAATCAGCGTGTCGTCCTGTAGAGCCTGAGGAGTCTCTCAAAGGTCTGTCATCATCTCACACTGTCACTGCATACACCATCTGCTTCCCTTAGATACCCACAATGCACTGTGCTCAACACTATATATCTGCACTCACTTTAAAGTGTACTTCTGCAGCCCAACGTCACGTTTTCTCTATTTGCGGGGACAGAAACTCTGTTGGGAACCGTGACACGTTCTCGGGTATAATTACAGCAGCCTGTTAAACGTTGAAAGAGGTGAGTCAGCCTGAACCCACGAGGAAACGGTTATTGCTCTTTTGCAGCTCGAGACACAAAGGAGACTTCAGTTATACCTCACTTAAGTCTCATGTGTTTCTCATTTCTCTGAAGGAGGAACCTGAGCCATATCTACAGAGCAGAATATTAGAGAGTTTATGGAGTAGTGCCACAAAGAAGCCACCCTAGTAACACTCTAGCAAGCACACAGAACACTCTAGAAACTGCATAGTAACACTCAAAACACCCAAGCAACTACCTACCAACCGTATAGCGACCACCCAGAATTGTCTAGCAACTGCATAGTAATCACCCAGAACGCCCTAGCAACTACATAGCAACCACCCAGAACACCCTAGCAACTACATAGCAACTATCCAGAACATCCTAAAAACTGTCTACGAGAGCAATCACCCAGAACACCCTAGCAACCACCTAGAACACTCTAGCAACACCCAGAACACCCTAGCATCTACATAGCAACCATCCAGAACACCCTAAAAAGTATCTACGATAGCAATCACCCAGAACACCCTGGCAACTGCATAGTAACCATCCAGAACACCCTAGCAACTGCAGCAACCACCCAGAACACCCTAGCAACTGCAGAGCAACCACCCAGAACACCCTAGCAACTGCAGCAACCACCCAGAACACCCTAGCAACTGCAGCAACCATCTACAATACTCTAGAAACTACAAGATCCTACAGAACCTCTATATTTAGGACCTTTCTAGTGCTACCCAGAAATAAACTGGGAAAATGAAGATCTTAGACCCCTGATCCTTCAAACCCCTGCTGATTCCGTGAGAAGCATCACAAGACAGAAACTACACCACAGTCAAGCTAATGAAAATGAATGTTCCATGCTAGCACAGTAGCTGTTTCCTGCTAAGGTAGCATACAACGATTTACATGCACTCCTGGAGGCTTTAGCTAATGAGAGTCTAAAGGCAGCGATTACGGCCTTAATTCAACAGGCAATGGACACGCTACAAATCAACACAGGCTACATAATTACCCTGGAAAGGAGCCTATGTATATCTGAGAGCCAGCGTCTGTACTGAACACTACATCACTGAGAGCAGTATCTGCGTGAATATGGGGAGTCTG
>CM077195.1:1696564-1844064 GCA_039654625.1 Rhinogobio ventralis
CATTAATACTAGCTGACCGCAAATGACCAGAGAGTTCTGGGTAAAAACTCGCATTATTACTGCCTGAGAACCAACATGTTCTTCCTAAATCACTGCATACTGCGCAATTCACACTGTGCACTGCTATTTTATTTATTAGTGTAACAGAATGCAACAATAAACATGCAAATATGCAATATATAACCAAGTTGCATGCTTTGCTCTGTAAAAAATGCTTAAAAATGCAAATGTTTCCCAATTGCATGAACTGATACAATTTTTACCGCTGGATGAAAGCATCTGCCAAATGCATGAACGCAATGTACATACATCTACATACAAATACCCTTTATATACTTCAGGTCCATTTGTCATGCTGGAAATGAAAGGTCAATTTGAGTGCAATGCATTGTGGGAAATAAAATTCAGTGCTCTGGATATTCTATACATACAGACACAGAAAATCCACACGATGCACACAGCAGAAATAGTACGAGTATGCTTGCATGCTATTGAGAACAGCCACAGAAATCAACCACAGGGACAGATCTCTTCCTTGAAATATCAGCACGTAAGACGTTACCTTAAAGTAATAGCTTTGACTGAGCCGTTGTGCATTATTGATGAATTAAGGCCATTTGACAGCGTTTTTGAGAGGCTAAGTGATTCCCTTCAGGCCCACGGCAATGCAGCACAAGAGGGATTTTATTCGCTCTCAAGTACATGTGAGCTTTTCTCTGCGCAGTCATGTAGACTCGAGGGGATCGTGATGTCCCAGATCGACGAAACCTCCCGTTAGACTCGGTATGATGCTGCTGGATCACGGTAGAGATCTTAACGGTGATGATTTTACTCCACCCGCTCCCCATTTATTTCCTGCTCATTCCCACAATCCTGCGTTTTCAGTGTCATAGAGGGAAAAATGACTAACTAGTACTGCACTATGCATTTGTTCAACAAAGCTCAATAAATCCAATCTCAAATTCACATTTGTTGCTTGACAGTCAACAAAAATAAACTTAAATGAAGAGTAATTCTATTGTGCAACATTCACAATTTAATAATTGGCTCAGATTCAGTTCAGTGTGAATTGAATGAACGAAACATTCAACCACCATTTTAAATATTTATATACGTTAATATGATTTATTAAATATAATTTATGTATAAAAATTGGGTAACACTTTACAATAAGGTCTCATATGTTAACATGAACTATCAATGAGCAATATATATTTTTAAAGCATTTATTAGTCTTTGTTACACTAGCAAAAATCGATTTGTTCATTGTTTGTTCATGTAAGTTTACAGTGAATTAACAAATGCTAACAAATAATTTATTTTCATTTTTTTGTAATGTAAGCGTTAGAGTTAGTAAATGTTGAAATTATTGACTAATAATAAGAAATGCAGTAGAGGTAGACTGGTTAGTTAATAATATACTAACTAATATACTAATGTTGACATATGAAACCTTACTGTAAATGATTTTATATATATATATATATATATACACTCACCTAAAGGATTATTAGGAACACCTGTTCAATTTCTCATTAATGCAATTATCTAATCAACCAATCACATGGCAGTTGCTTCAATGCATTTAGGGGTGTGGTCCTGGTCAAGACAATCTCCTGAACTCCAAACTGAATGTCAGAATGGGAAAGAAAGGTGATTTAAGCAATTCTGAGCGTGGCATGGTTGTTGGTGCCAGACGGGCCGGTCTGAGTATTTCACAATCTGCTCAGTTACTGGGATTTTCACGCACAACCATTTCTAGAGTTTACAAAGAATGGTGTGAAAAGGGAAAAACATCCAGTATGCGGCAGTCCTGTGGGCGAAAATGCCTTGTTGATGCTAGAGGTCAGAGGAGAATGGGCCGACTGATTCAAGCTGATAGAAGAGCAACTTTGACTGAAATAACCACTCGTTACAACCGAGGTATGCAGCAAAGCATTTGTGAAGCCACAACACGCACAACCTTGAGGCGGATGGGCTACAACAGCAGAAGACCCCACCGGGTACCACTCATCTCCACTACAAATAGGAAAAAGAGGCTACAATTTGCACGAGCTCACCAAAATTGGACAGTTGAAGACTGGAAAAATGTTGCCTGGTCTGATGAGTCTCGATTTCTGTTGAGACATTCAGATGGTAGAGTCAGAATTTGGCGTAAACAGAATGAGAACATGGATCCATCATGCCTTGTTACCACTGTGCAGGCTGGTGGTGGTGGTGTAATGGTGTGGGGGATGTTTTCTTGGCACACTTTAGGCCCCTTAGTGCCAATTGGGCATCGTTTAAATGCCACGGCCTACCTGAGCATTGTTTCTGACCATGTCCATCCCTTTATGACCACCATGTACCCATGTATATGTGTGTGTGTGTGTGTGTGTGTGTGTGTGTGTGTGTGTGTGCTGTCAATCGATTAAAAAAATTACGAATTAATCACAAATTTTTCTGTAATTATCGCAATTTTTAAATATTTTTATATTGTAATAATTTCACAGTTAATCTCCAAATGAATGTAGAAACAGTATATTTTAAATATTTGTTGTAATGGCAATGAAACATTAATGATAGATATTCAAAATTACAGTATATAGTATATATTTATTAATACCTTTTAACTTAAGTGAACTTAAAACAATCTTCACAGAAAGCCATTATAATAAATGTCATATTTACCTGTGGCCTTTATAATCAATGTACAGAAATTGAATAAAGTTATCAAACACTTTACAGGCTTAACTGCATGATTTATGAATTAAATAAAGATGAATTCTTATTAAAGCTACACTTTTCTCTGTTCTGTGATGAACATTAATGACAGACATCATTAGTGGCTGCTGTCACTTTAAGATCTGCAGCGGATCTGACGCGCATCTCATTTCCTCACAACTCTTTAATTTCATTTAAGACGCTCTTATGAGGATACTCCACAAAACAGCATTTCAGCATAATTCTGTGTGTTATTGTTTGTTCAAATGCTAAAGAGAACTTGATTCTGGTGTGCGTCTTTCTGTGCGTTGTGTGTGTATGTGTGTGTGTGTCATAGTCAGGACATTCACAGTCAGCGCGTTCTCTTTTGACTTGTCGCTCTTGAATGGTTTAAAAGCATTTGCATGGATAAGAGCGTGATCATATAATGTAACGCTAGCCAAAGGATGACAGAAAAAACGGATGCTGCGTTAATTGCAATAAATATTTTTAACATGTTAAACTAAAAAAATTAATTGCATATATATATATATATATATATATTATACTGGAGCTCAAATTGCTCAAGAAGTTAATGCTGGTTCTGATAGAAAGGTGTCAGAATACACAGTGCATCTCAGTTTGTTGCGTATGGGGCTGCATAGCCGCTGATCAGTCAGGGTGCCCATGCTGACCCCTGTCCACCGCCGAAAGCACCAACAGTGGCACGTGAGTATCAGAACTGGACCACGGAGCAATGGAAGAAGGTGGCCTGGTCTGATGAATCACGTGGATGGCCGGGTGCGTGTACCCTCTACCTAAGCATTGTTGCAGACCATGTACACCCTTTCATGGAAACGGTATTCCCTGGTGGCTGTGGCTCTTCCAGCAGGATAATGCTCCTGACACAAAGCACAAATGGTTCAGGAATGGTTTGAGGAGCACACCAACGAGTTTGAGGTGTTGACTTGGCCTCCAAATTCCCCAGATCTCAATCCAATCGAGCATCTGTGGGATGTGCTGAACAAACAAGTCCGATCCATGGAGGCCCAATCTCACAACTTACAGGACTTAAAGGATCTGCTGCTAACATCTAGTGGAGTCCATGCCTCGACGGGTCAGCAAAAGGGGGACCAACACAATATTAGAAAGGTGGTCATAATGTTATGCCTGATCAGTGTATATATAAATTAAATAGATATGTTAACAAGTGGCATTTCAAACTTATTATTATCATCTAATGCCCTTATGTTGCGTATGATTGTTTAATTCACACTTAAAAATTAACTATTGAACAACACTTTTTTATTTTTATGCAATTCTGCATTCTTTCACCTCAATTCAAATGTGAATCAATTATCAATTCAATTCTAAATGACTGATTGTGGAATACTGAACTATTGAAACAGCCATAAATGCTCTCAGATGTGAATTGCTTGATTAATAGAATCAATAAAACTTTTAAAAAGATTACATTTAGGACACTTTCCAACATTAGGAAACGAAGGGCTGTGTTATACCAAGACCGTCAGCTTCCACATACAAATGAACTGAATCCTGCAGGAAACCCAGAATCAACCCTGTTAGATACGGTCACGGCTATTACACCACCGACACGGAGCGCGTCAATATTTCAGCACATATGTGAGTTTAATTAGATGAGAATGTAATTGGATTTGCTCCACTGTACTACTCAAATGAACATATCAAAGATTTAAGCACATATAAAACGCTTTGGTACGACTGTTTCCATTATCGCCCCAGTTCTGTTGTGAAAAAGTAATGAAGCACTGAAGAGCATCAGTTATTCCATTGAATCTGATGTCTCGTGGGATCCTCAAGTGTCTTTGAAGTGTCCTTCTGTCTGGACAAACCCGTTCGCTTATCTGTACCTGTCTTCTTATCATCGCTCACCTGAACATCGATTCTGAATCAATGAGCTTCCGCCAATATATCCTGATCCTCATTATCTCCTGGAGCATCGAAAAGACTCCAAAAGACTCGATATCCCGTTTGAAAAAACCTGCATTTATGTGCCTAAAAAAGAAAGCTTTTATGAAAAGGAAAAGTGAACGTATATACTTACATGGACTAGGGAAAACGCGGATGGAATCGCGTAATCCACTCATAAAAACGGAATTTACTGTATAACGCGGAATTTCACGGAATTTGGTCAGTACAAAAAGTGGGTCAGTACAGATTTTAAATCAAATCACGATATATTCACATATTTGTGAATATTAAACCTATTTAAATATGAATCCTGCATGTTCTGCGTGTCTCTGTGTGAATGGTTTGATTTCCCCCACACACACACACACACACACACTGAAGCACACGTGATGCTCGCAGTGTTTTCAGCCTCTATATGAGGACATGAACGCATGAACTTCATCTCCAGAGTCATTTTTAAAAAAAAATTAATTTGAGAAAAACTATCGTCATATCACTATATTACTGTTGAACAGTAGAATTTAGCTATGTCTCGATTTAATACTAATACTAGTACTACTACTAATAATAGTATTATTAATAATAAATTATTATTAAATCTTTTTGTAATATTTTTCCCCTATCTTTTAAGGAATATTAAAAAAAATTCTTCATTGTTTTAATTTTAACAGTAAAGCTCTGTTGTGCAGCACTTTGCTTGACAAAAAAGTTTGTTTATTTTAATTTGAATAAAAGATAAATTTAATTAATGTTTTATGCCTTCATTTGATTGCCAGAAAAAATTTAATACACAGAATTTCTAAAAAAAAAAATATATATATTTTAATGTTTTTATGAATTCAAATAATTAGACATGCTTTTTGATTATTAAAATTTAATTAAACCATTAAAATCAAATCCAGAAAACTTAAAACAGAAAACACAGAATTTGGTAAAAATAAAACGGAATTTGAAAAAAAAAAAATATATATATATATTTCATAGTGCCCTAAACATGTACTTTTTGCTAAACTTTTTATAAATTGTTGTTCAACTGTATAAGTTTCATGATTTCAAATAATTAGACATGCTTTTGGATTATTACAATTTAATTTAACCATTAAAGGTGCAGTGTGTGAATTTTAGCGACATCTAGCGGTGAGGTTGTGAATTGCAATCGACCAGCGCTACGGTGGCCGACACACACACACAGAGTGACTAGTGCTCTGTAGAGCAGTTTGTCCGTTTAGGGCCACTGTAGAAACAACACGGCACAAAATGGCGGCTTCATTGTAAGGGACCCGCGGCGTGTGTAGATAGACATGGCTCATTCTAAGGTAATAAAAACATAACAGTTCATTATGTAAGGTCTTTAACATAGTTATGTATATTATATTGCATTTCTGTCAATAGATCCTCATAAATACTACACACTGCACCTTTAAAATGGAGTCCAAAAATGAAAACGTAAAGAAAAAAAAATTGGGAGGAAAAAATAAAATAAAATAGGGCCCTAATGGACCCATCAGAGGGAAAAGTAATGGGTATTTTTCAAGCAACCAACTTTCCCAGAAGCAGATTCACATCAAAAAGCCGGAGTTGAACTCACTTTGTACCATTTCCAGAGGTGTCAAAAGTATTCACATTCATTACTCAGGTAGAAGTATAGACAATAGGGTTTAAAAAGACTTCTGTAGAAGTTGAAGTATCAACTCAAGCTTTTTACTCAAGTAAAAGTGTAAAAGTTCTGGTTTCAAAAATACTTAAAGTATAAAAGTAAAAGTAAATGTATGGAAAAAAAATAGGACAAAAGCTTAGGCCGCGCCACAGGGGCCTATAGTGCACCACCCCACCTCCTCAAAAAAAACATTTTTCTAAAGGCCATAATGACTATAATGTTATATTAAAATGTTAATGTTGAAAAATGCACTAGGCTACCTGTTTCAGCCGCATTGAAAATGAACGCATTTTAGTACAATGCAAATACATTAAAGAACCATATATGTGTACTACTGAGCATTAACGTGTTTCATGGAGCGGAAGATATGATGACTAGTTGCCTATAAGTATTGTAATGGTGCAAAACGTCAAACTTCAGAGGCATGTTATCAATAACCTTTACTGGAATGTAAACGTACACGTGTCATCAGTGTTGCCAGATTGGGTCGACGATTTCCAGCCCAAAACCTCACCAAAAAAACGCCCAAAACTTAAACTTGCAAAATATTGTGATATTATTATATTGCCATACCAATCAAGGTTGATAAGTACCATTTTATCTCCTTAAAACATAATGTTGATGATAAAAAAATATATTTTCCAGGAAAACGGATCAAATATGACTGTATGTCCAGGTGGAAACTGTCAAAACGGCAATCCCTGAGAAAAACACCTGCATCATTTTCAATGTCAACAGTAAGAATAAGCCAATTTAAGTGCAAAAAGTGCCCAATATAAGAGATCGGAAAAAGCGCTTTTCACACACGTTAATGCACACACCACTGCCAAAATGCATCATTCATTGATACTGTATGACAATCCGCCAACAAAAAATAACAACAATGCGCTTACCTTTGTGTTGCGCTTTGCTCTGACGAAACTACAGTCCGTCTTTCATGAAGTACATAGAACACACACTTAGTCAAAACTGATTAACTGTTTAAAAAACTGATCGCTGATTGGCTGAAAGTGCGTGCTCGTCGCCCAATCTGGCAACACTGTGTGTGATTTGTGTCATGTGCAGGTGCGATGGATCGCGTACAAACCAATAGGGTGTCGGAATGGTATATGTTTATACTTCTCATCCAACCACAATCAAATTCACACTATCTGGATGACGCGATTTATCTGGATAGGTTTTTTTTTTTTTTTAACGATGACAAGCCAGAATGAAAACAAGCCAAAATGAAATAGGAGTAACGAGGCTATTTTTAAAATGTAAGGAGTAGAAAGTACAGATAATTCCGTGAAAATGTAAGGAGTAGAAGTAAAAAGTCAGCTGAAAAATAATTGCTCCAGTAAAGTATAGATACCCAAAATTTCCACTTTTGTACTTCGTTACTTGACACCTGTGACCATTTCAATAACATACAGATCACGAATAACACATAGTATCGACTCGACATCAAGCTTAGTATTCCCTAAAATGCTAATTGTGAACCAAAGCAGATCAATGCAGGTCTGTCAGAAAGCAAACGCCAGAAAAAGTCGCCTGCCAACACTTCCATCAACCCGGACTACACTTCCATTCATGACTGCCAAACACACTTTCATCTCATAGCGTCATTAATATCGATGTTAACGAACTCTTCACGATATAAAGTTGGCACCGTTAAGGTCCAAAAACCACACTAGAGAGTTCAGGTTCGAGCGTGCCGGAGAGAGGACGGGCGAACAGCTGACGAGGCCATTATTACAGCCTTCAAAACGCCTCAACACTTAAAGAGCCTTTTTATACATCTACTCTAAAGTTTAAGCCTAAATGATGGAGGGAAGTAGTAAAAAAGGCACTTAACAGGATAATGTGCAATCTTTGGAGATAAAAGCTAACCTTTCTTACCTTTCTGGGAAGCAAAATTACAGTGGAGGAGCATAAATTATCGAAGCCATTTCTGACAGGACACAGTTTAAATGGTATTAAAATCTGTACGGACAATCTTGTTGACTAGAGTGAATTACTAAATCCACAGTCGATCGCTGCTCCTTTATTAACCGTGGATATAGGTCACTTAGTTTAACCCCTTAAGCCCTGAAGGCATTTTTAGAGTGGCATTCACAAAAGTAAAGACTCATAACTCATAAGACTCAAAATTATAGCAAGGAGAGTCACAATTTAATTACATTTGGACATTCTCATGCTGAGAAACTGCCAATAAAAGACAAAAACGTACATCATTTTTTATTATCATTTTACATATCTTTCTTATTTGACATGCAATACCTCAGGAACTAAATAAGGTAGCAGGACAATTTTTTTGTGGTAAAGTTCCCCTACATATGAGCTGCAACTGGATAAAAGTTTGTGGTGATTGCATAAAGTAATCAAAAGTTACAGCGTTTGGAAGTTTTTGTTTAGTCCTTGATGCCTCCTAATGGGCATGTTTTAAATGATTGTTCCTCCGTGAGGAATATCTTGTGATCGACACAATGGGTTATGTTGATGTTTGGACTCATTTTAATCGTGAGAATCTGCTGTAAATAATAATGAAGCCATTTCCCACGATCGGAGCATGTTTCATGAAGTTACGAGCAAAAACGCAACATAAATGCGGCATCTGTATATTATTTACATATGGGTCTTGCGGAGCCTCACGTACAAAAACTCGCTCAAGTTTAGTCAAAGCCCAAAACAACTATGACTGTTGTATTCAACTCCGTGAGACCTTTTCAAATGACATATGACACATGACTATCTGAGCTGTATGATGTTTTTGACATATTGCAGTACATAGTACAAAAAAGTATTTCATAAATTATGAAAAAAATTATTTTTTCATTTATCAGCAAATATCTCAGCACTACTTAGGAGTTAATCAAATTGACTACATGCATTGTAAAGTTCAGACTCTAAGCTTTCAAATGACACCTATTTTGTGTTATTCCATTCATTGGTTGCTTCACTTCGGGTTTAAGGGGTTAAGTCTGTCCAAAACCTAAAAACAGCAAAAACTGAAACAAACTTTCACTGAACAGCTTAACAAGACAAGTTGCTGGCTTAAATCCATATCAAACAATTTAACAAATTGTAAACAAAATGGACTTTTGTAACTGAAAAACACCAAATGACTCACAATGGAATCGGAATCAAGTTGAGAGCTTGTGAATCATAATCAAAAAACACCAAATGCAGGTTTTGAAGACAGGCAAGAGTGACATCTCCAACCCCACACCCAAACACAACAATGGGGGTGTTGTTGTGTTTGGTAAGGATCACTGAACACAATTTAACCAAATACAAAGTATTTATTCAATTTCCATTTATTCATTTTGTGTGTGTGTGTGTGAGAGAGAGAGAGAGAGAGAGAGAGAGAGAGAGAGATTATGACTGGTGTTGTTTATTGTAAGTGTTTGTTGCCTTTTTGGACTCCTTTATCATTTGTGGTGTTGGCTCCCATTTAAAACAGTTCGGCTCAAGCCCAGCCATTTTCAGGGTCATGATTGAGGACAATGTCCCGTCCAGAGACAAGCTGTTTCGTGTTGAGGTTTTCTTCAAACCGACCATCAAAAATACCCTCTCGGCATCAGCATTAGAATGTGGAAGCACTAAAACCAAGGCTGCGATCTTTGATAGCCTCCCAAATTGGTCTCTTCCTCTTCCACCTGCACTGTCTCTTCCTCTTCCACCTGCACTGTCTCTTCCACTTCCACCTGCACTGTCTCTTCCTCTTCCACCTGCACTGTCTCTTCCTCTTCCACCTGCACTGTCTCTTCCTCTTCCACCTGCACTGTCTCTTCCTCTTCCACCTGCACTGTCTCTTCCTCTTCCACCTGCACTGTCTCTTCCACTTCCACCTGCACTGTCTCTTCCACTTCCACCTGCACTGTCTCTTCCTCTTCCACCTGCACTGTCTCTTCCACTTCCACCTGCACTGTCTCTTCCTCTTCCACCTGCACTGTCTCTTCTTCTTCCACCTGCACCGTCTCCTCCTCTTCCACCTGCACCGTCTCTTCCTCTTCCACCTGCACCGTCTCTTCCTCTTCCACCTGCACCGTCTCTTCCTCTTCCACCTGCACCGTCTCTTCCACTTCCACCTGCACTGTCTCTTCCACTTCCACCTGCACTGTCTCTTCCTCTTCCACCTGCACTGTCTCTTCCTCTTCCACCTGCACTGTCTCTTCCTCTTCCACCTGCACTGTCTCTTCCTCTTCCACCTGCACTGTCTCTTCCTCTTCCACCTGCACAGTCTCTTCCTCTTCCATCTGCACTGTCTCTTCCTCTTCCACTTGCACTGTCTCTTCCTCTTCCACCTGCACTGTCTCTTCCTCTTCCACCTGCACTGTCTCTTCCTCTTCCACCTGCACTGTCTCTTCCTCTTCCATCTGCACCGTCTCCTCCTCTGTCTCCTCCTCTAATAAGGCCTACCCTTTTTGCCACCTTCTCTGGGCCAGCATCCTGTAACCTGGCATTTTAGGGGGCTTTCCTCTCAGGGCGAATGAGAGGATGCTTAGTTGCCTTTTACCTGACATCTTTGAAAGACAGATGCAATGATTAATGCATCCATGGCCAGGGTATAAAATATGACATGATTTTAAAAGGGATTATAACATCGACGATGCAATACACTTTAATTTATTTAGTGCTAATACAATTATTAAGCATATTTAGAGAGAGAGATGTTTATGTGACAAAATGTCAGTCATCGTGTGATAACGAAAATATAACTAGGCCTAGACTACTTGTTCTGAGCAGGTGTTGTCAGCGAACAGGCTGTAAAACTGTTGGCTAAGTTACAGACACTCATGAAAAACTGATGCTGATTATCTGGGAAACATTCTCTAACAGCAGTCAAGTTGTCATTGTTTGTGTCAAACAAGTTGTGAATTAGTTGTAACATCAAAACAGAACATCATGACTTGGCTCAAAGTGATGCTCGGAGCTCCAGTGGTTTCCTCAGTGGGTGAACGAGGATGATGGTGAACAATACCAGGATATGCTTTTTTTTCATTGGTTGTTGCGTTAAATCTTACCCAGATACAATAGTGATATTTTCTGATTTGCTATTGTGTTTTTTTTTGATTGGCTGATAAATGGCAGGCTCGACTAAGAACTCCAGGGGAGACGCGGCACGGCCTGATACATTTTGGGTGTGAGAAATACAATGTGTGGCGGGAGTGCGTGACAAAAGACCGAAATAAGTGACTGTCACGCTCAATGCGTGACACTTGAGAGCCCAGCAAATGACTCACAATGGAATCTGAATCAGGTTGAGAGCTTGTGAATCATAATCAAATTAGAAATCATTGTCGTTCAGTGAGATTTGAAATTACATGCAATTTTAACAAGTCAACAGCAAGTTAGTCGACTCTGATAAAAGTTTACAAAGACAAACATGCTTTTAACTTAGAATAATGTGCACTAATGAATCGTTCGTTTTAAGACAAGAAAAATGCATTAAGATAAGATTATTTTTTATTTAAGTTTACTTAGGAAAGTAAAGATTTCCTCCCAGAGCACGGGTCAGTAAAAGTGAGACTTTGAATAGTATGGGACATACAGTAAAATCTTCTCAAAAGAGATGTGACCTCTTTTCAAGAGTTATTTTTTAAATCCAATTTACGGCACACTGTATAGCCTAACCCACTTTCACTTCTGCTTTGTATCTCACACTTACAGACAGATAGAACGTTATTCACGGACAACATGGAAGCTAGAAGTGTGTAGAAACAATCAGCAGAACATAAAGATGCGCATCGAACTAGACCACGGAGACGGATTTGTTTGTTTGTTTCTTTCCAGGCAATAACCCACAACCCCTCGAGTTCTCCTGATCAGTGAACATGGGCGTCTCTCACTCATAACCCTGATTTATGAACAGTCAAATCACTCAACGTCAAGCAGAGAACAAACACATCTAAAACACATTATCTCAGATCCGACGCATTCATCTTCATTTTTCAATGGCTCATTTTTTAGAGTTCAGTCAACGCAACGTTGACAATAGATGAGAGTAAATGTTCTGTTGCTCAGGAAGTTGTCATTAGGCCATGTTATGATGTGAATAATAAGTGAACAAGAGTCGACTTACCTATGATGGCAATTAAGACGCCCACCGAACATGAAAGAGAAAGAAAAAGAGAGAATTAGTGTTATAGATTCAGTCCACACTCATTTATCTTCTATCAATCTTGCTGAATTTATGCACAAAATGTCTCAGATCAACACACCAATAAACCAAAGTTGGTTACACTTTATTTTGAGTAATATTACATGTACTATAGGGTTTGGTTTGGGGTTAGTTGCATGAAATGATGCCTAATTTATAGTTATTACTATAGTAAATACATATAATGTGTATCAACTTCTGAAAAAATCAAACCAAACACTCATTAAGAAAATGTCAGTGTGCAATTTTACTCAGTGTGTGTACAGAATAATGACAAAGTTTAGTAGTTTAAAGCTGATCCTCAGATACAGCCTATATTTATATCCACACAGACCACAGCAACAGTCCAACACATGAGCATTAAAACACGAGGGAGAATGTTTGTGAGGTCTCTAAAGTAAAACCATATACTGTACATACTGTACTTACATACATTACAGAATGCATGTATTTAAAGACACACATTAATCAATTTCTAAAATAACTGCAATCTAACTCTATATCTGAGGGAGCTACATATATATCAGGGATAATATTATTGTATTTCACATAAAAGGCTGTATTAGTTTACATACAATTTGTACATATGAGTTCTTAAATTACACATAAAACATAATTTATCTGCTTACTAAAACAGAGTTAGCTTAAATATCACAGAAATACAGTTTTTCCCAATAATTACGTGGCGGCACAGAGTAGACTATGGCAGGCCGTCACTAAATCACAATAATCGAAAATCGATTCCAATTCTGGAATCAAATGCTTACGGTTTGGAATCGGATATTTTAATTTAAAAAGCCACGTTTCTAGCATCTGTAAAACCGTATTCTTCCATCTTAAAAATATATCTAAATTACAACATGCTGCAAAATGCTGAACAGTTAGTTCATGCGTTCATGAGCTCAAGGCTAGATTATTGTAATGCTCTACTGGGTGGTTGCCCTGCTCGCTTAATAAATAAACTGCAGCTGGTCCAAAACGCAGCAGCTTGAGTTCTTACTAGAACCAGGAAGTATGACCATATTAGCCCGGTTCTGTCAACACTGCACTGGCTCCCTATTAAACATCGCATACATTTAAAAATCTTGCTAATTACTTACAAAGCACTAAATGGTTTAGCTCCCCAGTACTTGAGCGAGCTCTTAACGCATTATACTCCATCACGTCTATTGCGGTCTCAAAACTCTGGCCAGTTGATAATACCTAGAATATCAAAATCAACTGCAGGCGGTCGATCCTTTTCCTATTTAGCACCTAAACTCTGGAACAGCCTTCCTAGCATTGTTCGGGAAGCAGACACACTCTGTCAGTTTAAATCTAGACTAAAAACACATCTCTTTACTATGGCATACACATAACACACTATCAATTTCTATTATTCAAATCAGTTAAATGATTGTTAGGCTGCATTAACTAGGTCAGCCGGAACTAGGAACACTTCCCATAACACCTGATGTACTCGTTACATCATAAGAAGAATGGCATCTACGTTAATATTAGTCTCTCTGTTTATCCCGAGGTTTACTGTAGTCAGCCGTATCCGGGCCGGATCCAGATCAGATGGTGGACCTGCGCCTGGACATGACCACAACGCATCCCTGAATTGTCAGCAGAGACCGTGTCAACTAGACTCTCCCCTGTGAAGGCTTCATCGACATGACAGCCAGTGGCACTGATCCTCAACAAGCCCATCTCCATACTGGCATAATGACACAGAAATCCGCCTCTCATACGAAAGTGTGTGTGATATTGAGTTCTCTTCCACGTGTTTTTGCACTTAAACGAACAAACACACACAAAAATATATCCTCGTAAACAGTCGGTTATGTCTTAAGTGAGTGTAACAGACAAAGAAAACGTGTAAAAGTATATTAGATCCGTGCAGCTCTTAAAGTGACAGCAGCCAAATATTCCTGCTGCCGTCTCTATAACGAAAAAGAGAAAATTCACTCTCTGTTCTTGACTGAATAGCTTTTGTAACTATATTTGTAATGTATATTTTATTCATAAAGTGTTATTTTACATCTAATTACAGTTTCTGCACCTGAATACCTGAAAATACATTTCAAACATATCTTTGTCCAGTGTTTATGTCTTTAATAACGCTTCAAATTTATATTAGTCTAGTTGTTTTTGCTACGGTATTTTTAAACCATATAGGCAAAAGATCCTTGTGTAAGTGTTCTTTAGCCTGTTGATTTTTGTTCATGGTATTCAGCTATAATGAAATGTTTTGCAATAAGGCTTAAAATATATGAATGGTTATGATTTGGGTTTTTTTGCCTAATCGTTAAAATTCAAACAATACCCAACCCTAGTCATCAGTTTCATAATGAGCCAAAAATATTTTAAAACTTCTCATAATGACAAAAAAAGGTCTTTATTATAATAATAATAATATATCAGTGCTCAGGAGCTTTAGTGTTCATCACGTTGAGGAAATTACCTAGAACCATCACCAGCAACCATGGCACACTAGTCTACTTATTTCTATTACTAAATGTCACTACCCTCATTGCATTAGTATTGTCAATCCCAGGTAACCGCTCTACTCCTACCGCAGGCGGCTCTTTTCACTCCATAAAAGCATCTTGTTTGCCCGCATTCTCCACCATAATACCACTGTGCCAATGCCAATTTCGCCTACCCTTTAGCTCAGAGACGAGGGCCGCACTTTAAGCGAGGGGGTATTAGCATACTTTTCCAGCGAGTGTGATCTACCAGTCTGAAAAATCTGGAAAATCCTTTCAGATGCACAAAAAAACCTGGCAGAATATATCAGTAATCATACTTTAAGTGTCTAATGGAGTTTTAGCTTGAATAACCTGGTCAAGTGGCTGTAAAGTGTGATTTAGGCTTGAGTGGATCTCTCAGGAGAATGTCTCTAAAATGTTCAGTCCGCAGCGGGAACGAGACTCAAATATGATGGATGTTAGCAAGTGCATTTATGTATAATTGGACAGAATTTCACTTAAGAGAAATGAATAACAGAAAGGCAGATAAATTACTCTCAGATCATTCATTTGGCATTTAAAATGGTGAAATGACCCACATTCAAATAATTTTGTTCTTGGGTAATAGTGATCACAGGAAGTAGTCAAACAGACAGAGTTATTGCTCAAAGTAAGTTTATTCTTCAAAGTGTACTTTCATGAACTAAAAGGTCAGCTGGAGGCATATAGCTAGTAAACTAACAGTATACCTTAAGTTAACTTGTTGTATAGTTGCAATACTAAAGAAACACTTAGATGTAAACTAGTTATGTACTCAAAGTTTACTACAACACTTAAAATACACTTCTCCCACGCCCCCCAATTTGGCAAATATGGCCAACACTTGAGAGTTTCAAGACTCAGAATTACTCAGACTGTTATTAATATCGAGATATATAATCTCAAACATAAAAACAAAAATAAAAATATTAAGAATATATTTTTAAATGTAAAAAAAATATGATGTGGCTGTGTTGTAGAAACTTAGAAACACAATGAAGCTGAAGCCACAAGTGTGGTCATACTTCATTTCAAATCTGATGTTATCTCTAAAACGGATTTTTATGAAACATTTTCTAAAGCCATGTCATGTGAGTTAAGAAAAAGGCTGATAAGATGCTAATAAAATATTGCCCTGTAAACACCCATTTGCAGTCTATTGTCTAATGTCTGGTGTGGCAAACTGCCCCATTCACGTTTCTATTGTTCTCACTCGACATTCTACTATTACATTGATATTAGTATACTTGGTATACTAAAGTATACTTGAACTTTACTTTATGTGAATAGGGTTAAAATAAAGGAACGAATGGATATCATCATACTTCTTCATTTGGAAATGGGTAGTTGACAAATATGCAGTAAAAATGCTTTTTTTGTAAAACACCACTTTTGAAGAAAAAACACATCTAATGTCTGAGAAAATATCACTAACTTTGTCAATTCTTTCACTGTTTTTTGAACATTTTTACTGAAATGTGTCCTATGCTGTGACATAGCAACAATTAAGAATATAGGGGTGTCGCACCAAAGGACAACAAAAAAAGTGTTATATTTAAACAATTCTGAGACAAAAACTTGCCATGAGCACATGTCATGGGCTTCACAGGGGGCATGACCTTCACCTCATTGGTCCTTTAACTAATTAAACTTGTCAGTTAAATTGCCTGATTTAAAATCAGGATATGGTGTTACAGCAGAAGACATGGTTTTCATTGACAAAATGTATCAAGTTCCAACACTTTTAGAAATATATGGATGAAAATAATGATTGCCATTTACTAAAATAGACAGTTTTTATTTTTATTTATGGTATTTATTACAATTTTTATGCTTTTCTTTTTTAGTTAATAAAAGTTGTAAATGAGGCACTGTCTAATTAAATATGCACTCATTTGCATACATGAATCTGAACATTGTGTAAAGCCAGGTTCAGATTTTTTGTCATTTTGTTGACATCATAGAGTTTTTGGATATATTTTTTTATCACTCCATAAATCACAAAGTCCTGATACAGATAGGAATAAGACTGTAAAGTTTGGTGTATGTAAGTGCTGCTAAAGTGGAGATTTCTGACTCAAAGCCTTTAAAGATATGTATTGTTATTAAAGATACATTACAATAAAATAAAGACTTAAAAGTGTTTTTTTCTACTGTAAAATGCCAAATAGTCAAAATCTCAAAACTGACCAGCGAATAAAAAAAACTGCTTTGCCTTAAAGTATACTTCTTTTTTTTTTTATAAAGGTAGGCAAATCTGAGCACAGTTTGAGACACTTTTCCGAAGAGATTTTCCATTTTCCTTTTGTTGTCTAAGAGAAATATTAAAGAGATCTTGTTTGTGATTTTCTATGACACTGCATGCTAGAATCCAAGGCATAACTTGACATTTCAAGATCGGTTTTGGGATCATTTTAGTTGCCTTCCACTCTACAGTCTATAAAGAAGCATTTTTAATAAATGCTGGAAGAGAAATAAGAGCTAAAGAGGCATGAAGAGCAAGTCAAGTTAGCCCGTGTTCCCCATCATCAGAGGCGTTTGTGTGCGAGCGCTGTAGACAAACGAGGAAAAGTTGCATGAGCACATCACCTCCGAGAAGCGTCAACTGCGTCTCTGCCTCGCATGCAAATCATCAACACTGCCGCTATGCAAATAACATAGCGCTGTATGCAAATGAAAAGCAGGGAGTGAGTGAATTATGTTCCTTCTCAGACACAAACCTGATGGAGTGTTTGTCTGAATGTTGTTTCAGAGCGCTTTGAACATCACGTTACGGCTTCTCATAATAACTCAGGGGTATATTATCCAACAAATGTGTGTGTGTGTGTGAGTCTAAGAAAAGAATCGAATAAGAGAGAGAATGTTAATATTAGCATCTTCAGTTTTAACATGCAGACTTAACATGTGATGCAAATGCATTTATGCAACTAAATAAAATCGCAATGCAACCCAAACGTGATAAAAATGACTGAACAAAATGCGCTTTACTACAATATACGCTGCAAAAAACTTGACAACAGCTATTTTTGTCTCTTTAAACCTCTTTAAATCGGGGGAAAAAATGAGAGAAGCAAAATTGCAAGAGATGTTAATACTTGCGTTTACAGTGTTTTTCATTCATGAATAACCCCACTAATTTCTCACTTTCTAACAGTTATTTTAAAAGCTCAAGTCTTGAACGCAGAAAATTTGCATTATGTATTAAGCGCATGTTATATAATACATTTATGCAAGACGCTGGCTTTAAAAGTGCTCTGTATTTATCTGAATATCCCCACTGAAAATATTCTAAATATACGAGTGCAATCGTCAAGGTCAAAGTTCAAATGCAGCTTTTCTCACAAATATAATCTCTATTGCGTCTGTGAAATCTCCCATGAAAACTTAATGTGTGAAATGACTTGAAACGGATCATGAGCTTCCCCATCTTCAACAGAGTAACATAAGGATCTCTCTCTCTCTCTCTCTGTCTCTCTCTCTCTCTCTCTCTCTGTCTCTCTCTCTCTCTCTCTCTCTCTGTCTCTCTCTCTCTGTCTCTCTCTCTCTGTCTCTCTCTCTCTCTCTCTGTCTCTCTCTCTCTCTCAAATCCCATGGTCTTGTTCAGAGATGAGCTTTGGCTGGTTAATTACTGTAACGAGCTCATTTCTGACAGCATCTTAAAATCACACATGTGGCTAATTACCACAGCTCAGGTCTTCATCTTGACTCACATTATATTTATTATTGTATTGTTTTATACTACTAAACATCACACATCAATTTATATCTTTCATTCTGTCTGTCTGTCCATCCATCCATCTATCCATACACTCATCCATCCATCCGTCCGTCCATCTGTCCGTCATCCATCCATCCATCCATCATCTATGTATCTATCTATCTATCATCTATCCATCTATCCATCTATCTGTCTGTCATCTATCTATCCATCATCTATCTATCCATCCATCCATCCATCCATCCATCCATCCGTCTGTCTGTCTGTCATCTATCTATCTATCTATCTATCTATCTATCTATCCATCATCCATCCATCCATCCATCCATCCATCCATCTATCTATCTGTTCTTTCTTCTTTTCTTTTTTTTAGGAAGCCCAATTTTAATACAACCAAGGTTGCCGAAAGTGCTGTACACCAATAGTAACAAAAAACATTTACATAAATAATAATAATAATAATAATAATAATACAAACAATACAACAAGGAAAAACAACATAAAACAACCACACACCTAAAAATTAATAGCCCAGGGAATTAAAAGCAGTCGTTAATAAATGTGCTTTTAGCAAGGATTTAAAGCTGGAAATGGTCTGAGTGGATCTAATACAAAAAGGCTGGGTTTTGAGTTTTAACCTGGATCTGGGACCCAGAGAAACTGCTCAGAGGATCTCCGGGGCCTCACAGCGGTGTGCCAGTTCACTAATGTCTCCAGGTATTTTGGTGCCAACCCGTTCAAAGACTTAAAAACAAACAATAAAAGTTTAAATTCAATCCGAAAACTGACCGGCAGCCATTTGAGAGAAGATAAAATGGGAGTAATATGATCACGCTTTCGAGTGCCTGTCAGCAATCTCACAGCCGCATTTTGAACTGACTGTAGACGCGCTACAGCTTTCTGGCTAACTCCCGTATAGAGAGTATTACAGTCGTCCAAACGTGAAAACACACAAGTGTCTCCAGGTTTCTGAAAGAAAGCAAAGGCTTCAGCTTCGCTAAGTCTCAAATTAAAAAAGCATGATTTGACCACAGAGTTTATTTGCTTGTCAAACAATACCCCTACATTTTTCACCACTACTTTCTTACAATCAGCCCAAGATCCAAGAATAGAATGTATAGTGGTGTGATTATCAATTGAACCAAAGAATAAAATCTCTGTTTTATTTTCATTTAGTTTAAAAAATGTTTGCACCATCCAGCCATTAATGTCACTAAGGCAGCCTAAAGCGAGCTCATGGCAGATTCATTGTCCTTTCAAAATGGCAGATAAATCTGCATATCATCAGCATAACAATGGAATAAGACACCACGTTTCCTAAATATGGATCCCAAAAGGAGCACATACAATAGAAATAAAAGAGGAGTGAGAATAGACCCTTGAGGGACTCCACACTTTAGCGGAACTGGCGTTGACACACATTCACCCAGTGTTATCGCAAAGCTTCTGTTAGATAAATAGGTAAATATCTGTTAGATATGACCTAAACCATTTAAGGGCCACACCCCGAATTCCAACATGGTTTTCTAGCCGAGACACCGAGATACTGTGATCTACGGTATCGACGGCCGCACTCAGGTCCAGTAACACCAGGATCGATGAAGCTCCAGAATCAGCATTTAATAGAATATCAATGTGAACCCTTAAAAGAGCTGATTCTGTGAAAACTTAAAAAAAAAAAAACAATCCAAAAATGATTGCAGTTGAATACAAACAACCTTTTCCACAACCTTGGAAAGAAAAGGCAGCTTCGAGATCGGTCTGAAATTGGCCAAATCCATCCATCCATCCACTCATCTATCCATCCATCCATCCATCCATCCATCCATCCATCCATCCATCCATCCATCCATCCACTCATCTATCCATCCATCCATCCACTCATCTATCCATCCACCCATCGATCCACTCATCTATCCATCCATCCATCCATCCACTCATCTATCCATCCATCCATCCACTCATCTATCCATCCACCCATCCATCCACTCATCTATCCATCCATCCATCCATCCATCCACTCATCTATCCATCCATCCATCCATCCATCCATCCATCCATCCATCCACTCATCTATCCATCCATCCATCCATCCATCCATCCATCCATCCATCCATCCACTCATCTATCCATCCATCCATCCACTCATCTATCCATCCACCCATCCATCCACTCATCTATCCGTCCATCCATCCATCCATCCATCCATCCATCCATCCATCCACTCATCTATCCATCCATCCATCCACTCATCTATCCATCCACCCATCCATCCACTCATCTATCCATCCATCCATCCATCCACTCATCTATCCATCCATCCATCCATCCATCCATCCATCCATCCATCCATCCATCCATCCACTCATCTATCCATCCACCCATCCATCCACTCATCTATCCATCCATCCATCCACGCATCTATCCATCCATCCATCCACTCATCTATCCATCCATCCATCCATCCATCCATCCATCCATCCATCCACTCTATCCATCCATCCACTCATCTATCCATCCATCCATCCATCCACTCATCTATCTATCCATCCATCCATCCACCCATCCATCCACTCATCTATCCATCCATCCATCCACTCATCTATCCATCCCCCCACCCATCCATCCATCCATCCATCCATCCATCCATCCATCCATCCATCCACTCACTCATCTATCCATCCACCCATCCATCCATCCATCCACTCATCTATCCATCCATCCATCCATCCATCCACTCATCTATCCATCCATCCATCCATCCATCTATCTATCCATCCACTCATCCACCCATCCATCCATCCATCTACCCATCCATCCATCCATCCATTCATCCATCCATCCATCCATCCATCCATCCATCCACTCATCTATCCATCCATCCATCCATCCACTCATATATCCATCCATCCATCCACTCATCTATCCATCCACTCATCTATCCATCCACTCATCTATCCATCTATCCATCCACCCATCCACCTATCCATCCATCCATCCATCCATCCATCCACTCATCTATCCATCCATCCACCCATCCACTCATCTATCCATCCATCCACTCATCCACCCATCCATCCATCCATTCACTCATCCATCCACTCATCCATCCATCCATATGTCTATCTATCCATCTGTCCATCCGTCTGTCTGTCTATCCACTCATCTATCCATCCATCCATCCATCCACTCATCTGTCTTTCCATCCATCCATCCACTCATCTATCCATCCTTCCATTCACTCATCCATCCACATCCACTCATCCATCCATCCATCCATCCACTCATCCATCCATCTGTCTATCCATCCATCCATCCATCCATCCATCCACTCATCTATCCATCCATCCATACATCCACTCATATATCCATCCATCTGTCTATCTATCCATCCATCCATCCATTCACTCATCCATCCATCCATCTATCCATCCACCCATCCATCCATCCACTCATCAATCCATCCATCCACCCATCTATCCATCCATCCACTCATCCATTCATCCATCCATTCACTCATCCATCCATCCATCTATCCATCCATCCATTCACTCATCCATCCACTCATCCATCCATCCATATGTCTATCTATCCATCTGTCCATCCGTCTGTCTGTCTATCCACTCATCTATCCATCCATCCACTCATCCATCCACTCATCCATCCACTCATCTATCCATCCATCCGTCTATCCATCCATCCATCCGTCCGTCCATCCATCCGTCTATTTATCTATCTGTTATTTTTGTAAAGGGGAAACAATTTAAAGGGTAAATATTGTGTACAATTATTTAATTTTATTTTAACTCAATTTTCTGAACATATGTATATGACATTTTGTAGTAAAAACAAGACATTTACACTTAGGCTATAGTTATTGCCAGATCTTGATGAATTTTCCTTTTCAAAACCGCTATAATTTTAGTAAATAAATCATAAATGGATGGAAAAATATCATAATGTGTATTTTTGCTCTGTTTGCATCAAATTACGCCAATAACATCCTCAAATTTCAGGCAATGCAAAGTAATGCATCTTGACCTAAGCTCTTCACAATGTCACGCATATCACATTTCATTTTAATTGAGGGGAAAAAATGCATTATGCTTGTGCATTTGCTAAATATGCCTTATAAATTCTGTCCTGTTCATGAGAGAAAATTAGAGATCATTACGGCCCGTTCACATAACCAGTGAAATTCATAAAGCACTGAATATCTCTAAGTGGGCTAATGAGATTACAGCAAACCAAAACAGTGATGGAGCGTCTTAGAAATTTGGGAAGCAATTGACACGCCTACTGATTTACTTTTCCAAGACATCCGGCTGCGGAGTCTTTGATCCTGTGGCATTCCTCTCTCATTTTTTCCTGCTTATCATCGTCCTCTCAGAAAACCAAATCAACTGGAGGAAAATGTAGGACAGCAGTCGCCCTTCAAACAGCGCCTGACGGCTGCTTTCAGTCTCAAAACATTGGAGAACACATAATCAAATGCATTCACTTCAAATAATATCCCGCGAGGCAATTTAACTGGAGAAGCGCGGACATGGCGTCCCTTTAGGAGTGACGACGCCAGTGTTTATAGTATAACTTCATCTCAGCGAGAGACTTTCTGCCCCAGATACAGTGTCACAGTCACTGATCGATGGTATTGGACGATTCATCTTCGTTAATGCGGAGGCACTTTGATCCAGACACTGTTGGGAAAATGAAGTGTGGCTCAGGGAGTCGCCGGTGCGGCCGCAGAAAACCACAGTCCTGAAGCACATGATAGATGTGGTGTAAATCAAGAGCTCGGGATTCATTGTTTATAATGTTTTAAAAGAGAGAGAGGAGTTCAGATTCTGCTTGCGTTTCAATAAAACACAAATATAGTAACAGCTAGTACTAATTCATTCAAATTAAAGGAACTTCAAAGAGTTCAATCCATCCAACCAGGTGAAAAATAGCAATAGTTATGCCATAAATACGTTTTCAGCTCATGTGAGAGCACATTATCAAAAGTGCATTAGTGAACAAAACTTTCTGCAATGGTAGCGTTCACACAGTTCCCAGTTCCCTGCCCTGAACCTGGCAATATATGTTCTTTGCATCCCGTCCACGGGAGCTCCTTCAGAGAGAACATTCAGCCTTTGTGCTCGGATTTTGGAGGAGAGACGTTCGGTAATGAAACTGTCGTCAGTCAGAGACATTCTGTTCTTGCATGGATGTTAAAAAAATATTTCATGTTGCAGTAGCTACAGCTAGTAAGCCGACAGTTTTCGTTTATTTTCGTATATTGACAGACGTCGTAAATTGATTTAGCCTATGACATTTTTTTACGGTGTTGACAGTATCATGACAAGACAAAAATAACAAATAAAATTATTGTATAGCCAACATTTTATATTTGTTATCCCAGTCACTCTCTTTCTTTAGGGGAAATTTAAATCTGGAAACGAGGTCTAAATTTAGCAGGATCGGTCGGGTCGGGACAAAATCATTCTAAGTGGTAAGCGGGTGAACACAGTGTGAATTTTAAGCGGGAGTGGGAGGGTGCGGAATAGAACCTTGCGGGAGCGGGACGAAAAAAACAGTCCCGCGCAGATCTCTAGTAGCACACTTTCGCTGCATGATTTACTATTAAAATGCATTTATAATGTACTCAATATTCAAGATAAAGGGCAAAAATTGTGTATGAATGTCAATGGGAACAGTTGAGAGTATGAGAGCTTTGAGAGTAAAAAAAACATACACACACGAATCCATATTAAACCCTGCGGCTCGTGACGACACATTGATGTCTTAAGACACGAAACGATCGGTTTGTGCGAGAAACCGAACACTCTTTATATAATTTTTTTGACCTCGAATGCGATCTATATACAACAGCTTTGAGCGCGCGATCACTTCCGGTGAGTGAGGTCAAATGTACACAATATGGCGTATCTCAAGCGGATACAAGCGGCGCAAGTGAAATCTTGCGCGTATCTCTACGCCATATTGTGTATTTTGACCTCACTTACTGGAAGTGATCGCGCAGTGAACGCTGATGTACATAGTGTTGTATTTGAGGTAAAAAATTATTTAAATACTGTTCGGTTTCTCGCACAAACCGATTGTTTCGTGTCTTAAGACATCAATGTGTCGTCACGAGCCGCAGGGTTTAATATGGATTCGTATATGTGTGTTTTTTTACTCTCAAAGCTCTCAACTGTTCCCATTCACATGCATTATACGACTGGCAGACTGCAACGGTTGGAGTTAAAAATCTTTATTTGTGTTCTACTGAAGAAACAAAGACACCTACATCTTGGATGCCCTGTGGGTAAGCAGATAAACATCACATTTTCATTTTTGGGTGAACTATCCCTTTAAAGGCCCTCAATGGTTCAATCCCAGAGATTTAGAGATCTCAATGTTACAGGCATGCAAACTTTGGAAAAGGAAGATTTATGGCACTCAGAATGGTGTATTCTATGCAATTGTGTTGATAGAAAATAGAATTACATTTCTAGTTTCAACATTATTTGTTCTTCAGATATTACTCTTTAAATATAAAAAAGTATCAGCTGTATGCAAAGTGACCCACATTTGGTTTTGGCCACTGAAAATGTGTACAATTTACTCACAGAGCCACATTAAGATCTCCATATCTCTGAGAATGAACCACCGAGGGCCTTTAAAATTAAGAAACCCAAAGAAAAGTTTGATAAGAACCATAATCTGAAAGTATATTAAGATATCTTTAATACTTCTTGAGTTACAAGCATGCAAACTTGAGACAAAACACACAAGAAGTGCTTTTTCCCCATTTTTGAAGTGTCACCGTTGGCATATAATGCGACAAAGATTGATGAAGTCATCAGATTTTACTAATACACCTACCAATCTCTGTGTGAAAATAACATAATGATGCTGTTGTCTTTCTAAAGTCATTTTTACACCCCTGTAATTTGGCTCCAAATCAAATTTAATTACAAAACAGTGGATTACTCCGTCAATATACATCTGTGACATTTAATATTTTTGCTTAATATTAATTACCATTATTGTTAATCTCAGAAAATATCAAGATATCATTTTCTGTCAGTATCACACACCCCTAAACACATGAACTCAAGCTGAAAATATGATATTTTATGAATATGAATATGAAAATATGATATACTTTAGTTCCTCAGAACGAGAACCAAACTTCTTGCAGTCACTTCAGCCGATGTGTATTAGCATTAATCATGCGTGAGATGTTATGAGACACCTGTCATGTCTCCATCATCCCAGCTGAGCGTGTCAAACGAGCGGATGCTGAAGCTTCACCAGCCTCAGACGCTTATTAGCATACACATGCTCCAAGACCCAATTAAACCAGAGGTATTTTAAGTATATGATGTTACCATCATTTTAATAGCAACCTATTTTTTCCCCCTGAGGAAAACAAGCAAATGTTGTTCATTATTGTGTGCACGCTGGTATACAATTGCAAATTCGCTTGCACAGCAAAACTGTGAGAACAAATGAGTTTTAAAAAAACACGACCCTGCAATTTCCACAGATATTTAAAGTCATCACGAGTCGCGTTAAAACTGTGTGTAATCTAGAACGACTACTTGAAATAAGAAGTGAAATGCCACCCACAGAGAAGTCTTCATTAGCAAACGCTCTGGGTTTTGTGTGCGTCTTCTTGCAACCCATAATTCAGTCATAAACAATGATGCTTTGGTGCGGATTTTAGCCCTCACATCATCTTCATTGATTGTTTTCAACACAGAATAGCACTAAAACAGCACAGACCGAACAGAAACAAAGCGGAGGAACATGATTACAGATTGATTGATTCTCACATTAAACAACCCTGCAAGATACGGCTATTATCTGTGATGAGAATTATTATTTTTTTTTTTTTTTTTTGTGAAGGGCCATAATTGGAACGGGAAACGTAAGAAAAACTGGATAAAGCAGCTGTAATTTTCCTTAAATCTCTCGTACTGGGCAAATTTCCTGCGCCACGCTTACATCTGGGAGTTGAAACTTCAAACACAGTCATCAAAAGTGCCCCGTGACACCAATTGATGCAGATGAAAGTCATTTTCCCGGCGATTCCCTCAAACGTGTGTCTTTAACAGCGATCGGCTCTGAAAGATGACGACCTCCGCTGCTCTGAAACACACAGGAAACTCTTTCAAAGCTCCTTAAGTATTAACATGCCTCAGAATGTTCTCTCAAAACTAGGGGAAATAATATGAATTATAATATTTTAAAGGGTTAGTTCAATCAAAAATGAAAATCCTGTCATTAATTGCTCGCCCTCATGTCGTTACAAACCAGTAAGACTTTTGTTCACCTTCAGAACACAAATGAAGATGTTTCTGATGAAATCTGAGGGTTTTCTGTCTGTTCTCTCACACATTGATGAATATTTAGTAAATACAGTGGTAATGTAATTAATAATTAATGACTGAATTTAAATTTTTGGGTGAACTTACCCTTTAATAATATTAATAATAAAAATTTAAAAAATATTTTTTTTTTTTTTTTTTTTTTTAGATTCCTCACATGCTCTTTCAAAGCTCATTTCATTAAAGTAAGGCCTCAGAATGTTCTCTTGAAATATTATTATTATTAATAATAATCATAATATTATTCATTTTTTATTTTAATAATTATTTTTCTCACATGCTCTTTGAAAGCTAGTTTCCTTAAATTATAAGCAACGCCTTTGAATTTTCTCTTTAATTTTTTTATTATGAATAATAATAATTATAATAATATTTTTTTTATTTTAATAAATCAATAATTATTTTCTCACATGCTCTTTCAAAGCTCATTAAAGTATTAACAATGCCTCAGAATGTTCTCTTGAAATATTACTATTATTATTATTATTATTGATAATTGTCATAATATTATTTTTTTATTTTAATAATTCTTTTTTCTCACATTTTATTTCAATTTTTTCCTCACATGCTCTTTCAAATCTCATTTCCTAAAAGTATAAGCAATGTCTCAAACATTTCTCTTAAAAAACCTAGGAGAAATAATAATAATAATAATAATAATTTAATATTTTTTTCTTAACAGGAAACTACTATTTCTCACAAGCAAAGCTCCTTTCATTAACGTATAAACAATGTATCAGAATATTTTCTTGAATTCTTTGGAATAATATAATATAATAATTAAATAATTATTATTAAATATGTATTATTGGTAGTAGTAGTAGTGCCTTTATTTTATTATTTAAAAAAAAATATATAAATTATATATTTTTATTTAATAATTATTTGTTTTTATCAGGCAGCTGTTCTTGCTTACATGTTATTCTTTCAAAGCTCATGAAAAGTTCAACAAAATAATAAAGTATCTTAGAATTTTCTCTTGAAATGTCTAAGGTAGAATTATTAGCATTAGCATTTTGTTCTACATTCAATATTGAAAAGTGTAAAAAAAAGGAGCTAACCTGTTTCTCAATCTAGACTGGTCTCATTTTTTTACTGTAGTGTCTCTGTCCTGAATTGCCCTTCAGGGATCAATAAAGTCTCATCTTATCTGTGTTTGAGCTGAAGACGGTCAAGAAAGAGCAGAGGCCACGGGAAGTTCAGGACGGGTCTTAAGGCCATGTCTCGCTTTACTCGACCGCGTCTCTTGCTCATTTATCTCTGTCACACGGACTTGATATGTCAGGCCTGGAGCGACACGTCGCGTCACATCTGATGTCAACAGGTGAGGGGAGTTATTCATATTTAGAATATTTACGCTTCAGTTAGTCACATGATATAGTTGGGTCGACTCAACCAGAGGGCCCCGGCTCAAATTTCTGATTTTGTTCATATTTGTTCTGTAGAAAGACAAAGATAAATAGTGATGAAAGCCAAAATATTAAATGTCATAGATGTATAATGACGGAGTAATCCACTGTTTTGTAGAGGGGGGTCAAAATGACAATTTTCACCTGAGATTTAGAGCCAAATTACAGGGGGGTAAAAATGACTTTAGAAAGACAACAGCATCATTATGTTATTTTCACACAGAGATTGGTAGGTGTATTAGTAAAATCTGTTGACTTTATCAATCTTTGTCGCATTATATGCCAACGGTGACCGTTCAAAAATGGGGGAAAAGCACTTCTTGTGTGTTTTATCTCAAGTTTGCATGCCTGCAACTCCAGAAGTATTACAGATATCCTAATATCCTTTTAGATTCTAATTCTTAACAAACTTTTCTTTGGGTTTCTTCATTTTAAAGGCCCTCGATGGTTCATTCTCAGAGATATAGAGATCTCAATGTGGCTCCGTGAGTAAATTGGTCAAGTGCACACGTTCAATGGTCAAAAACCAAATATGGGTCTCTTTGCATACAGCTGACACTTTTATTCTTTTAAAGAGGAATATCTGAAGAACGAATAATGTTGGAACTAGAAAAGTATCTTGTTTTTTCTATCAACACAATTACGCATAACATCCCTGTCGGAGTGCCGGAATGATTTTTTCCCTCTAAAGTTTGCATGCCTGTAACTCTAAAAGTAGTCAATATATCTTAATATCCTTCTAGATTTTCATTTTTAATAAACATTTCTTTGTGAAATCTTCATTTTCAAGGTCCTATATAGTTCAGTCCCATAGATATGAGGATCTCAAAGCAGCTCTATGTTCAAATTGTTGAATTTTATTCATTTTCATTGATTAAAAACCCAGAGATATTGGGATGTCAATGTGGTAACGTATAGTTATGATAATGTGTATTTGAACTCTTGGTATCTTCAGAAGCTGTTAAAATGAACAAAATCACTTCTTCCAAATATCCCCAAAACTGATTAAAATATAGATTTTTATAAATACACTTTTGAGAGCAAGTTAATGTGCCTCAACTTGACCATTTCAGTGGATTTTTGGTAACTCAGAGTTATGTTTTTATGTAATTCTTTTGATAGAGGAAAACAAGATACATTTCTAGTTTAATATCTATAAAATTATGAATTTTATGAAGCATTTTGTAAGACCATGTCAGGGTCTTTTAGAGAAGGTTGATAAAGATGCTAATGCGATATGTTTTTGCCCTGTAAACACCCATTTGCAGTCTTTTGTCTAATGTCTGGCGAGGAGAACAGCTCAATTCATGCTCTATTGTTCTCAAGCGACGTTTTACACCTTTGTTGGTTTGAGACTTAATCCTCATTATTCTTTTATCGTTATTCTTTTGTTTGTATTCAGCCATTAGCCTTTTTTCTGGCATGAAGACTTGCCCATTAACATCACTTTACAATAATCCACACATTATCTATAGTCATAATAGAAAACAAACAAACTATAAAAGCATATCCTTGGAACCTTATGTGAATTATTGTAACAAAATAGATTGTGAAGTAGATTAGCTCCTGGCGCAACAGGTGCATTAGAGCTACAGTTAGCATCAAGCTACATAACACAATTAAAAAAATTACGCTTTCACTCAAAACCCACCTTTAATGAACACCGCGTGTTTGAATTACCTTCCTGTCGCGATCTAATGGGGATTTCATTCATATAATGATGTTAAAAGCATTTTAGCATTTTATATGGAGCTCATCGCTAAACCTGCTTAGCATTTATACTGTAAACATCCATTATTAAATAGCCGAAATCACATGAAATCACAGACAAAACATACGCCATAGTTATCGTGTGTTTATTAGCTTCATATTTTACGTGTAGAAATGTAGAATTGGTTCACTGAGCACGGGACGAGGAAGTGAACAGAGGACAGCGTCATGCAGGAGGGCAGGATTGAGTCACGTGAGATGATTGACAGCTCTAGAGGTCGAATGAGCACGCGATGACTCATATCTGACGCAAATCAGGAAGAGGAGAGACAAAGCTCGCCCTGTACAGTTTCTGCTCTTTCAGATCGGATAATTCAGTGGGAAATTAATAGAAATGCTATTCTTTTGAATGCACTTTTGACCTAAGAGCCCTAGCAAACGCTGTTCATTGCAGCTGTGTGGACACGACTGAACCGCAGCAGACGAGAGAGAATTCACTTGCGTGTGATATTCGATTCAAAATATCGTTCATTACAGATTGATTATTTTGCACTCCTGACATTAACTGCAACCCAGTTTTATCATAAACAGTGGAGGCTTTAATCTTTATAATGATACCCAGTTTGTCCAGATGAAGTAAGAGCGAGATGTTTTAATGAGCAGTGAATGTTGAACAACAGTAATCTGGGGCCGTCGCAGATCCTTGACACTAAAGGGGTTAAACATTATTTATTCTTCAGATATTCCTCTTTAAAAGAAAAAAAAAAGTATCAGCTGTATGCAAAGTGAACCACATTTGGTTTTTGGCCACTGAAAATGTGCACAATTGACTAATTTACTCACAGAGCCACATTAAGATCTCTGGAAATGAACCATCGAGGGCCTTTAAAATGAAGATACCAAAAGTAAAGTTTGATAAGAACCACAATCTGAAAGGATATTAAGATATCTTTAATACTTCTGGAGTTGCAGCAGGGCTCCAGACTAACTTCTTGCCTTGGTTGCACTGGAGCGCCTAACTTTTTTATTTAGTTGCACCCAAATTTTTCCCCGGCTCGCGTCACCTTTAACGCCACAATTTCAAGGTCACCTTTTTATAACGCTCCATATACATTCATATATATTATGTAAATGACAACATAATATATGCATTTACACAGGGATTAAAATCACGGGAAACAATGCTTTGAACATTACTATTTTAAAACTACAGTTTAAACAAAGTGTTATAAATTTAAAAAATAATGAAATAATAAACAATGAAATACAACACATAATAAATAAAAATACGTAATTTTTAATTTGATGATTGTCATAATTATGTGGTAGCGTTACTGATAGGCTATTGTGGGCTACGGTGGCCTATAGTTGTTTATATTTCTTAATAAAATTGTGCCAGCTGGAAAAAAATATATAATGAAATGAATTATTACGGGTAGATCACAGCAGGATTAAAAGTGGTCGAAAGTTTTTTCAAAGAGCCAGAAGTCACTTTGCAGCAGGCGCAACAAATTACCAATGACACTAACGTTAGCGTTTCAGGTAGGACAGTAGATATATCAGCAAATATCGCTCTCAAAGAGATTATTTTTGGAATATAATATAACAATGCACAATCCCAGTGACGCCGACTGGGTTAAGCATTTACCGTATCTGAGGGAAATGCTGCCAATCTCTTCAAAGGAAGATTACAAACGGCGAACGCCAATTCATTACACACGACGACTCTGTTGTTTTGGTGGTTTGCTTGACGATGTGAGTACAGGACTCTTTTACTTTAATGGTAGACATTATTTTAATTTGCCTAAAACATGGAGCTAATCCTGTTTTGTCTCCCGCTTCTTGATTCTCGCACCGCCTGAGCTGACACTGATGGGCGGTTGTTCACGTTCATTCCCACACACACACACACACTCACACACACTTGTGCTCACACACACACCTTCAGTGAAATGGACTCACAAACCGTTTCAGCGTTGCCTTTGATACTAGGGGCTGAGGTGGGTCAGACTCGGCGTATTTTAAATCTGCTTTTATGCGGCATTGCGTCTTTACACAGGATTTTGAGCAGACACAGAGCCGCTTTAGATCAGCCTTAACTCGACTGTGTAAAGATGCCTTATGGGTATATTTCTTTTCATTGTGCGTCGTCTGTTTTCTTGCGTTTATTTTGCTGATGCTGATTGCTGTAACTGATTCTCTGGTGCTCAGGTCGCAATTTCAATCACACACAACACGGAGCGGTGTAGGCCTACAGGAATATTTGGACCACAGCCAATCAGAGGCAAAGACCCGCCCCATCTCTGTCTCAGATTGGTTTAGACAACGATATGATCCAACCATGAGTGTGAATTCCGTCAAACGAGAACAAATGCTTCGTCCGTGGAGAGGCAGCGGATGCGAGGACATTAGGTGCACCGGTGCGACCTAGGAAAAATTTTAGTCGCACACTTACAAATTTTGGGGTTTCAACACTATACACTCACCTAAAGGATTATTATGAACACCATACTAATACTGTGTTTGACCCCCTTTCGCCTTCAGAACTGCCTTAATTCTACGTGGCATTGATTCAACAAGGTGCTGAAAGCATTCTTTAGAAATGTTGGCCCATATTGATAGGATAGCATCTTGCAGTTGATGGAGATTTGTGGGATGCACATCCAGGGCACGAAGCTCCCGTTCCACCACATCCCAAAGATGCTCTATTGGGTTGAGATCTGGTGACTGTGGGGGCCATTTTAGTACAGTGAACTCATTGTCATGTTCAAGAAACCAATTTGAAATGATTGGAGCTTTGTGACATGGTGCATTATCCTGCTGGAAGTAGCCATCAGAGGATGGGTACATGGTGGTCATAAAGGGATGGACATGGTCAGAAACAATGCTCAGGTAGGCCGTGGCATTTAAACCATGCCCAATTGGCACTAAGGGGCCTAAAGTGTGCCAAGAAAACATCCCCCACACCATTACACCACCACCACCAGCCTGCACAGTGGTAACAAGGCATGATGGATCCATGTTCTCATTCTGTTTACACCAAATTCTGGCTCTACCATCTGAATGTCTCAACAGAAATCGAGACTCATCAGACCAGGCAACATTTTTCCAGTCTTCAACTGTCTAATTTTGGTGAGCTCGTGCAAATTGTAGCCTCTTTTTCCTATTTGTAGTGGAGATGAGTGGTACCCGGTGGGGTCTTCTGCTGTTGTAGCCCATCCGCCTCAAGGTTGTGCGTGTTGTGGCTTCACAAATGCTTTGCTGCATACCTCGGTTGTAATGAGTGGTTATTTCAGTCAAAGTTGCTCTTCTATCAGCTTGAATCAGTCGGCCCATTCTCCTCTGACCTCTAGCATCAACAAGGCATTTTGGCCCACAGGACTGCCGCATACTGGATGTTTTTCCCTTTTCACACCATTCTTTGTAAACTCTAGAAATGGTTGTGCGTGAAAATCCCAGTAACTGAGCAGATTGTGAAATACTCAGACCGGCCCATCTGGCACCAACAACCATGCCACGCTCAAAATTGCTTAAATCACCTTTCTTTCCCATTCTGACATTCAGTTTGGAGTTCAGGAGATTGTCTTGACCAGGACCACACCCCTAAATGCATTGAAGCAACTGCCATGTGATTGGTTGATTAGATAATTGCATTAATGAGAAATTGAACAGGTTTTCCTAATAATCCTTTAGGTGAGTGTACATGTTTGTCTTTCTACAGAAAAAATATTAACAAAATCAAACATTTCTGGTTGACTTGACACAGAATGGCCCAGTTATGTAATTTTTGTCCTGGTACATTATGACATCAGCTTTATTTCCACACACGTGCATGTTGAATTCGCCCTTCATTCATACACTACTGTAATGAAATCACTGCTTTTGTCAGTCAAACATGTGGTTGCATTAGATATGAAGATGTGAAGATTGAACTGAAGCTTTACTGAATGATGAAATGAGGTCGAAATGTTATTAGGGATAAATGCTGCTACACAACATTTCCCTTGGGATTCTGGGCGGCTTTATACAGTGAGAATAAACTGCTCATGTCTCGTTTCTCTGTCAAAACTATTTTATGAGCCTGCATGATTTAAATGTGACTGCCAATGGGCTGGGTACGGACACAAATTTCACTATTCGATTTCGATTTGATTCAATATCGATTATTTTGGATATATATCAGTTACAATATATGGCAAATTTTCTCAAGGAAAACCAATCTCTGCATTACTGCTGTAAACTATGGGAGTCAGTCACTATAATATTGAAGGTAAAAATTAACTCAATTGTATACAAACACTTAAATTACACTCAAATGTGTTTTTTTATAATAATAAAGTTATAATATTAACTTTACAATCACATAATCATACTTCTACTCCAATTAGTCTTTTTGAAATATAAACATTCAAATGGTGGCTATCATAAAAACTTGCCAGATTTATTCAAACATGCATTAAATATTATAATGAATATGTAATATGGTGCATATATTTAGCAAAATGCTCCTCTCTAGAGTTCATTTTTCTAGCTGACTAACAAGTTTATGGAAACTGAATATGGTTATGGTTATATGAGGCGCTACTGCGATCCAAAACGGTATTTATGTTTTTGAATTTCGTAATAAAATGAACGTAATTTGAAATCTGACACTTTGTTTCATATCAATAGCACATATAGCAACAAAGCACAAAGATTATTTGGATGGGAGACGCTACAATGTCCCGTTCATTCATCAACTGAAAACAGGATGACTAATCGATTCTTGGGATTTAAGAAATCAATCGAGAAATCCATATTTTTGACCCAGCCCTAACGTAGCATATACAGGGAAGAAAAATGTCTTAAATGTTTCTCCTATAGAGAGCAAATGTAGGGCAAAAAGAAAGAGTCTCAAGCTTGAATCTCCTCTCGATCTCAATGTCTGCGATCAAAAGTCTCTCACTGTGAGAAAGGAAAGCTCTCTGGCTTTGGTCAGATGAGCGTTTGCAGGGGCTTGTGGGAAATTCTCTGGCTTTCTTTAACTGCCAGTTCTGCTCAAGCCGTCAGACAGCGTGTTTTACACGAGAACAAACTCTTAGGGCTGTGTTTTCATATTTATGCTCATTAATATTCATGATCCAACACCGTGTAATAACCAGACGCAACACAGTTTCATCATCACCAGGATGATCGCTTCGTAACAGCACTAATTAAGACATTTAATTAGCCTGCTATGACTCTTAAAACAAATACACCAAAACTAACTAAATAAACAAAGTACAGAAAACTCGACTATAACTAAACTAACATTAAATAAAATAAAAATGGCCACAAATTAATTTTTAGTTAGTTTTGACCATGCTGAAAACATTTTTAAATGATGCCAAAACTAAGCTAAAATAACAATGATACATTTAAATCTAATGAAAAATTTCATTAAATGACATATAAATAAAAAACATTAAAAAACTAAACTACATTTTCATAACTCCAAAAAATTATTTTAGTTTGATATATATTATATTATAAAACTTGAAACCTTTGCAACCTGCATTAAACATGAAATGTCAAACTTACTTTTCATTAAAAATAAAAAATAAAAAAATTATTAAACTTAGATTTCAATGCATAGTGTATTATTTGATTAATTTTAGTAATCATCATAAATTAGGTATATCATTCGAAAGCTTCCTGTGAAAATCATTTTGAAACTGAACATTGTGTTACCATGGAAATGGAAACTTTAAAAGCAGGCTCCTCCCCTAGTGGGCGGTGTCGGGTTTCATATTACAAAACTATTTTATAATCAAAACCTAGTCTAATCTTGACAAAACATATCGTCGGAAAGGTCTCAAGGTGACTACTTTGTGATATTTGGACAGAAATGTATTCATTTTTACAGGAGAAAAAAATCAATGGAATGTGTGTGTGTCACCCGGTGGCTATTTGTGGTACAGCGCCTAACAAAATCTCATGGGAACGTCAATTTTTGTGATATCAACTTCAAATTTGGAACACAGCTTGGTTAGACATATGGCTAATTTTAGAATAAATATTATTTTGTAAAATACATATTTTATATAAAATAAAAAATGTTTAGTACAGTACATTTGATTTACAGTAAATTTAAACTTCCATAACTTTTTCATACTTTCATTTGACGTGCTTTCACTTCACTGCTGAGCGTCGTCTTTAAAACAAGACCAAACGTAGGTCTCTTTTACAAAGCATTCTTCAAACCATTTACGTTTGGATAGCACGTCTATTCTCAAAAAGGTTAAGGGGTTAAACATAAAAAGTACTGAGAAATGTAACACTGTAAAATGTGTTAAACGAATCCAGTTTACGAAACTAAACTAAATGACGTTTTCATAACTCAAAAAATTGATAAATCAAAAATGGCCACAAATTAATTTTAGTTTGATATATTATAAAACTAGAAACCTTTGCATCCTGCATTAAACATGAAAATGCCAGTAGATACACTCAAAAAAAAAGTAAGCTTAAGTTTTTAAGTTGTAAAATTGAATTTAATAATCATTATGTATTTTAATTACATAATTGAACAATCATTAATCAATTATTCAATTAAAATATACAAGGAAAGTCAATTTGATGGAATTTTACCATTTAAATCTTAATTTTGTTGAGTGTATCAATGACATATTTCATAAAATGTTTTTTTTTTTTTTTTATCTGTGGGGGAATGCAACTAAACTAAAATAAATGAACTAATTTAGTTTTAGATTTCAATGCATGGTATATTATAGTGTTGTAGTACTCGAGACCGGTCTTAAGACCATTTTTTGAAGGTCTTGGTCTTGTCTCGGTCTCGACCACATTTGTACTTGGTCTTGTCTTAGTCTCAGACTTAGAGGACTCGGATTTTGTCTGAAGACCGGTCAAGACCACAACTGCTGGGATCTTACTAAATTGTGGGTGCATTAGCTGTGTCTCGTTTCAAAGGCTGCATCCTCCAGAGGTCGCATTTGAAGGCTGCATACGTCATCGAGGCGGCCTCATTTAAGAAAAGCAACCGTTAGATTGCAAAATAAGAAATAAAATACAGTATTTTACACATCACGAGGAATAACATCCTTGATGATGTGTGCAGCCTTCAGATGCGACCTCCAGAGGACGCAGCCTTCGAAATGAGACGCAGCTACTGTCTGATTTATTTATTAACATCATTAATGTGACTGGATGTAAAACTCACTGCTTCAGATGCAACTTATTTCTACTTTGATTTATTTATTGTGCCGGTTCAGAAATGAGGGATTGTGTTGACACCACAATTCAAATTCAAGATATTGTTGCAAAAAAGTATTTGTATGAGATCTGGATTTTTATATTACACCGTGATATAATTAAGCAAGCGCAAGAGAGCCGTTTTCACAAATTTGACCAAAAAAAATTAAACATTATTCTCAACATTATTTATGCATTTGTAATTTACCAATTCAGATGCATCTTCTGTACCACCACCACTGCAAAGATGAATGATAATGATTTCATTGGATTGGTATAACAGCTCTATATATCGTATGTTATTCAAATTATGTTTATTGATAAAAAATAAGTAATTTCTCAGGGAGTAATGTGGATCTTCATGAATTTAAGGAGTGCTGGTCTGGTCTGGTCTTGGTCTCGACTTGGATTAGGTGGTCTTGACTACAACACTAGTATATTATTTGATATATAATTAAACATGAAAATGGCACTAGGCAGCAAAAACGGACTGTTCTGAGAAATGTAACACTGTAGAATATGTTTAAACGAATGCAGTTCATTAACTTTGGAAGCCCTAAAATACTAAAACCACAACTAACGCTAGAAAATGACTACACTTTATCAGATAAAACAGAAAGCCTGGCCAAAAGAAGCTCTTGACAAACAGAGAAAGGAGGTGTTAGCTACGATAATGAACTTTCATCCTCATTTCCAGCCGTCTTTGCCGAGATCTTTCACGTCCATTAGAGCCAGTGTGAGCGGCAGGTCTTTTCATCTACTTCCTCTCCTCTCACGCCCTTGAAAGTGACAGACGGCGGATAAACACGTCCGACACTCACAACCCAGGACGCATCTTTACTTTCAAACTTTCCCAAACACAAAAGAGTCACGAACCCCGCAGAATCACATAATCCCACATTTAATTCTTCTTTATGGCCCGCTTAGATTGGACCTCAAATTGATCTTCAAACTTTTGCTACTTGTAAAAACTTTCCAGCAGTTCACTATCGTATTTTATGAGCATTTTATTGTATTTATCATTTCTAAGGGACAAACCATTTTCCCTTTTTAACTGGCTTTATGTGTCTGTTGTTGGACAGTGAATTTAGTATTTCAGAAGACATGGGCTGTTGACATCCCACATTAAATGACAGGAAATGTCAATGCTGTTATCAAAATTACTGTTTGTTATTTGTTTGTCCAAAAATGCCCTTTGAATTATTATTCATAATGGGATAGTTCACCAAAAAAAGGCAATTTTGTTATTTACTCACACTCAAGTCGTTCCAAACCTGTGTGACTTTCTTTCTTCTGTGAAAGAGAAGTGTTTATCTGCTGTTTTAGTCCAAACAATGAAAGTCAATGGGGTCCAAAACAACACTGGAACCCATTGACTTTCACTATGTGCGCCAAAAAGGACATCTTTTGTTTTTCAAAGTTGTAAATAAAGATTATTGCAGTATGTTTTACAAAAAAAAAGTCTTTCTACTTCAAAATATCATGTTTAATTAAATGCATTACTTGCCGAAATTAATGTGAAACTTGACTTGGCAGTGATTTTTTAGGTGAACTATATGTTTAATAGTGGTGGGGGGAAAAATCGATACGGCATAGTATCGCAATATTTTGTATGGGAATATTGTATCGATACAAGGACGGTGTAACGGAAGTCCACTGGAGGCAAGTGTAGATGAACCCAAGTGCAGTTTTATTTAATCCAAAACATTAAAGGTGCACTATGTACAATTTTTTCAGTAAAATATCCAAAAACCACTAGGCCAGTGTTATATATTTTGTTCAGTTGAGTACTTACAATATCCCAAATGTTTCCAACTATTTGTAAATCGTGAGAAAATGTCTATTTTAACCAAGGAACCGGGACGTGTGAGGAGTCGCCTGTCAATGGCGTCATATCTGCGTTACCCTCGGCTTCTGGTTTTATTCAGCAGAAACGCTTTACTCTCACTGCAGTGTGCAACAAGTGTCATAGCAGCCGCCGAGAGAACGCACAGAGTAACGTCAGAACATCATTTTCAACACACTCAAATGTATCTAATATGATCAACAGAGCTGCGTTACCTCATACTCATGACCGGAAAAGCGGAAATGGCGCCGGCGACTGTGGCATAATAAAAGCCCCGCCGCTCGCGAGGCGTGTGTTGCGCAATCGCTCCAGCGGCCTTGCTCAGCTCCCACAACACTCGGCTCTGCTCTGCTTCATACTATAGCACAGTTAATAATCACATCCATGAACATGATTTCTGCCCAAGTCCTATCCTGATTCTTTTCCACCGGCTGTGAGGTGAAGACCACATGTCCCAAGATTCTGTGCTCAAACTTGCCGTCATCAAACTACGCCTTTGTTTTGAATAGGTGACCTCTAGCGGACGGAAAAGTTACATAGTGCACCTTTAACAGAAATCCAATAAACACAGACTTGACTTGGCATGAACAAGAGGAACTCACCAACAATGGCACAGGGGATAATACTCAACCAACTGACATGAGGACTATATATACAGAGACTAGGGGAACACATGACTATGACAACCAATGAACAGCCAGAACTCAACCACATGACAAGACAATGAACCAATGAGAACTATGGACACATGACTAGACCAACCAATGAGAAAATGACACAAAGAGAAGGGACCCAATCAGAACAAGACACATGAAACTAGGGAAGCACATGATCACATAAGGGCAAGGAGGTCACATGACGAGAACCAGGAAACATGACTGAGGCAAAATTACAAAATAAAAGACATGAAAACATAAACGTAAACCAAATCCCAAAACCAAACGTGACAGGCGGCAAGTATCGATATTTTCAGGAACTGAATTTCAGCTCATATTGTGCACGATTTTACCGTAAGCTCCGCTCTTATAACGCGGGAAATAATAATATTTTGAAATAATTATTTCAGACTGTAATATCACAAACGATGCATCACTCTCGCTCACCTACACACACACGTGCGCAGTGAGCTGTGTGTGCAGGAAGCGCATTCTCGCATATTTCTGAACGTGGACCGCTCTGTCCATGTTTATGTGTTAGTTACTGATACGCAAGGGCAAGCCAGCGGCACACTGCAACAGAACTTCACTCGCAATTACAATCAATGAAGCTTGCATCGCTTGCCTACGCGGTGCCGCCGGCGTTTTGATTTTTTATAGTAGTAAAAATCATTTAGTTCAGTTAGAGAACAGACACTACAATTAAAAACAACATGCAGCGTGAGCCGAATGAGAGTCGCAGCACATCATCAGCAGGAGTCAGATCTCATTCATCACGAGAGCGAGGAGCTGACTGACAAGACGACGGTGGAAGACTTGGTTTCAACGTGAATTCAACGCAAAGCGCCTATTTAGGTGAGTTTGTCATTGTACTGTTTTGTTGTTTTTCATTAAGAATAACAACGAACCCACCATTCAAGCAACTGCTGCCTAAATTCTAAAGTGAAAGTAAAATGCGCACGGCCATTCATAATGGCTGTATTAATGTGTTATTGCAATACTCAGCATATCGCGACATTTTAAAAATCATAATAATATTGTATTGTGGCTTAAGCATCGCGATAATATCGAATCGTGGGGCCTCTGGCGTTTCCCAACCCTAACATTTAAAGGGGTCGCTAACGTCTTCAAAACAATTACAAAGGCGTAGATTGATGACGCAGTGAATCATATCGATGGATCTAATAATGTTTATGGGGAAATAATGTTTATGGATGAGTGAGTGTTTTTAACATGACTGTGGTATGAAGCAGGGCGCGATTACTAATAAGAGACAGATATCAGCGCCACACGTGAGTCCCGGGGGATATAAAGAAATGAGGACATTTCATTCTACCGAACTACCCGCAAGTGCCGAATTACTACTCATACAGGTCAGTTTATTTGACCAATTAAAACTGTGAGGAGACGCAATGCTGTTTCACCTGGTTTACACTATCTGAACTGCATCTGAGTGTGTTGAGAGTTATAATGTTATTCTGTGTGTTAGTTTGTTGGCTGTATGAGACTAGCAGTAGCTACATCATACTGATGATATTCTAATATTTCATCGTGTTTAGCTACATAACATTGATTCGTTTTATGTACATTTGCTCACCTGTCTAATAAAGCACATGCAATCTCTGTCAAGTCGAAGTTTGTTGCGAAGCCTCGCCATCTGAAAAACGCCACGTCGATACTGGTCCTCTTTTGATTTCTCATTTTATTCCGAAGTCTGCTTGCCATGGTCCGTAATCTTTGAACGAACGAAACTACAACAACTAGCGTCTGTTGCCATGGTTTCTACGGCAGTAAAAGCGGAAGCCGAGGGTAACGCAGATATGACGCCATTGACAGGCGACTCCCTCACACGTCCCGGTTCCTTGGTTAAAATCGCAATTTTCTCACGATTTACAAATAGTTGGAAACATTTGGGATATTGTAAGTACTCAACTGAACAAAATATATAACACTGGCCTAGTGGGTTTTGGATATTTCACTGCAAAAATCTTACATATTGCACCTTTAAGCAATGCCTTTGTGTTTTTACGTCAACATGAAAAATGTTCACAACCCATTTTAATGATACAAACTAAACCGGATTTTCAATTAGGAAACAAGTAAATGTAGGGCCGTATGTGGAAAACGCGGACGGAATCATGGAATCCAGTCATAAAAACTCACTGTATAACGCGGAATTTCTTCCATGTTTTAATTTTAAGAGTAAAGCTCTGTTGTGCAGCACTTTGTTTGTAAAAAAGTTTTTTAAATTTCATGATAAATTAAATTAATGTGTTATGCCTTCATTGATTGCCAGAAAATTAAAATACACAAAAAAAAAAACATTTCATAGAAATGAAAATGTAAAATTGTATAAATGGTCATTTTTATGAATTCAATTAATTAGACATGCTAGCATTTAATTAAACCAATAAAATGGAATCCAGAAAACTCATAAAACACAGAATTTGGTCAAAATAAAACTGAATTTGAGAAGATTAAAAAACAAATTCAAAGTTTCTTGATTTCAATTAATTAGACATGCTTTTTGATTACTAATATTTAATTAAACCATTCAAATTAAAACGAAAAATACATGGAATCCCAAAAAATTAAAACGGGAAAAAAATTATATTTGGAAAAAATTAAAACAGATTTTATAGGACCCTATAAATGGCATTTCCACCCCTCATTACACAAAGACCTGATTGGATCATGGAAACTGGGTGTTATATTTCAGAACGGAGTCAGATCTGAACGTAACTTTGCTTAAAGAGGCTTTGGGCTCTACTAGAGCAGGTTTTCCTGCTTGAATGTTGATTATTCCTCATATTCTCCATTGTTGCAGCTCCTCTCTTCCCAGTCTGTCAGTAACGCTCTGTTTAGTTCCTGTCTCTATGAAGCCCCTCCTTCTGAAAAGCACACTGTGCTCTGATTGGTCGGCTGGAGCAGTGTGTTGTGATTGGTCAAGCGCTTGCAGCGTATTTGGGAAATGCCCCGCCCCTTACCACACGACTAACTAACTCAACCAGGCCACGCCCCTTTATTCTGCGTATGAATTATTTAAACGAGGAATATTGTGACGTGTTGGTTCCCGGGAGAGTGTCTGTTTCAGGGAGTTCAGAAACACTGACACTGATATAGAGAAGAACTCAGCATATCAAGAGAGTAAACAGTCCATTCTGATTTCATGTTGACTTTAAAAGAGGTCTAAGTGAGCAATTCTTGGCAAAAATGTCATGTAGCTCGTCAAAAGTCTGGATAAAGATGATCTGTCAAACTCATCTGCTGCCATTATTACAGACTCCAGAAAGAGACTCGAGACTGGAATGATGGGATGCGTACGGCTGACACAGGCTGTCGACTTGTCTGTAGAGAAAAACACTGGGATTGAATCATTGACGCGTTTTGTTCTCGTGTCAAGGGTGAGCGCTCGGCGGTCCCAGGGGTGAGATGGTGAAATGAATCGCACACGCAGACGTTATGATAATGATGACAGTAAAAATAACACTGGCATAATAGAGGTCATTAACTGCTGTAAACACATTCTCTCACTTCCTTTTCTTCTTGGCAGGCGTCAAAACGAACGGCAAACGCGCGGCAGCACTTCCACGGCGGAGGTGAAATATTCATGTGTGAGTCTGCATTCATTTCCATATTTAAATGAGTCTGGCTAACCTCAGGGGTGAAGAGCTCCCCGCTGACCGGCTGAACCTGAATGGCTGACCTTGAGCAGGTAAGTGTTGAGGACAAACACAGCACAGGTCAGCACACGCCAGTGCTCAGGGACTGATGACTTCTAATGTTCCTCATATCACAGTTCGACCTTACGTTTAGAAAGTCCTCTAGTGTAAACTCAACACAGCCGCCCCACAGCGTTATGATCTTTAACGAAAACACAATTTCATTCAAAAAACTTTTCATTACATGACATAAAAACTATTTTAATGACTCCAAAAGCTAAAATGAAACAAGAAATGTATTTTAGCTTGTTTAGTTACTTCATGATGCATGGTATATTATAAAACTTGCATTAAACAAGAAAATGAAAATGCCACCAAATAAAATGTAACTTATTAAACATTTTTAAAATGACGGTTAGCTCATTAACTTTGGCTGAAACAAAAAATGTACAATAAAAATAAAAACAAATTAACTATAGAAAACTCTGGGGGGGGGGGAAACGTACAATGATAAAATGTAAACTAATGGAAAAAATCATTTTCATTAAATAACATAAAAAAAAAAAAAATAAATAAATAAAAAACTAGCTAAAATGAAACAAAAAATGGCCAAAAAATATATTTTAGCTTGTTTAGTAAAAAGTTGATTCTCATGCTCAACATGCACAAAATGTAAAAAATGAGTTGGATGTATGATGGAGTATTTCTGTGCCAAATACACTCCTTCAGGATTCTAACAAGTTTCGGGACGTTTTTTCGGACTATGGCCCTGTATGACGTCATAAAGGGCGGGATTCCTTGTATGTGCTCCCGGATGAGCGCACACACACACACATACACACAGAGCGAGAGCAAGAGCGTGTCCATCACTGAGCTTTGTTCGGGTTACGGGAGCCGTCAGCGGCGCTGGCGTTGTGTTTTTAGACACGAGATCAACAATAGCACTAAAGAAGTGTGTTTCTGGTGTGAGGGAAAGATCACCTTGTTCAGCTTCCCAAATAACCCAGCGTTAAGGGAGCAGTGGATGCAGTTTGTGTTTCTGGAGTTCTGCAAGTGTGTGTGTTTGTTCCCGGTCATGAGTGGAAACCGCAGGCGGTGAGTGAAACTGCATCAAATGTGTGTGTTTTGTTGGAAATCGGCGCGTAAGTGCATATAATGTGAACAACACCAACGGATAGAGAATCGAAAGTGTGTGTGTGTGTGTGCTCGTGAGTCTTTAGCTCCGCCCACTGCACGCCTCCACGGACTCGGCTGTTTTCTGAAAGAATTGGTACAGTGTATCTGTCTTTTGTAAATATGATCAGACTAAAGACTCTTGGGAGATATGAAGGATCAACACTACTCTATAGATACTCAAAATTAACCTGAGACTGGCAGAAACTGTGTGTGTTATGACCCTTTAAACAAGAAAATGCCACTACAAAACAAAAAAACAAGATGAATTTAACTTGTTAAACATTTTTAAGTAACACTAGTTAGCTCATTAACTTTTGGCTGACATAAATATACAAAAATTATATAAAATCAAAAATTTGGATTTAGATTTATCGGCCAATATATCGGTTATCGGCTTTCAAATATAAAGAATTATCGGATATCGGTATCGGCCACAATTTTCATATTGGTGCATCTCTATAAATAAGGATCTCAAAATTACATAAAAATTATTTTAAAAATCGGTTATCGGCTTTCAAATTTAAAGAATTATCGGTTATCGGTATAGGCCACAGTTTTCATATTGATGCCTCCTTAGTTAGGACCTATTTAGGTAATATTGCAATATTCAAATCTGATACATAATTTAATATTCAAAATCAATCATCCGGCTCAACCCCAGACCATTACTGGATTCACAGACAACGATGACCACACAGCTGCTTTACATTCAATCCGCTCGTGTGATCATTATTGAACGGATTACTGCGTCTCTGTCCTGTCTGATTGAAATCGCACACGTTGTCCAAACCCAGTTTCTCGCTATAATCCATCTCAGCCAGAAGAAGTGGATTACCTCACGTCCGACAGTCCTGGAGAGACACCATGCCGCTAACCGCAGCTCCGTCACGAGATTTGAATGGGGAAGAAATGAGTGCTCGATATGATTTTTTTTTTAGTGCTGCCTTGGTTTTTGCCAAAAGAAAAGCTCTTAAAGGCTATAATCACGCTGCCTACCTCCAGCCTTCGCTCTGGGAACATACTTATGATGTCTTAAGTTAAAATACAGCCTACGTAGGCAGCTTAATAGGTTTTGAAACAGAGCTACTGAATTTAAGCGCCTCCGTTTTCACATCTCTAGAAAAAGTGGGACACTAAGATTATAGAGCTGACGCTTGTTCTTAAGTGCAAGAATTTCATGAAATCAGAAACATCTCGCCGTACATTCAGTTATGCTATTGTTCTTTGACATACTATAAAAACTGTGTGTTAACTTCTCGTTTGCATTATTTATTCCTAGTGAAGGTAAACAGCCCCTCCTGTATTTTCAGTGCTTGTCCCCTGGGCTTTTTGAGTCAAAGCATCAGACATTTCATGCAGGCTTTTTGACATTTCTTCAGTGTCTGTAGATCACTACACAGTGTGTTTTATCTTCAAGAACAAGTGTTTCACAGTGTGATGCTTTTCTGTTGCGTATAGGAGGAAAGAAACGGACTTTGATGAGCACTTTATGGTAGCTGTACTGCTATAGGGTATGTTCAGAATAAAATACTAGTGTACTTAATGCAGAGTATGCACACCAGAGATGGGCACTCAGACTTGAGTCGTATTTTAATGGACTTTAGACTTGACTTTAGACTCGACCTGAAATGACTTCAGACTTGACTCGACAAAAAGAACTCATGAATATTTTAAAAACAACTTGAGTCTTTTATCCTTAACTAACTACTGATCACAAAGAAAGAATTTGGGTCTTATTTTTCTGTCTCACATCACATATGTGTATCGCGGAAGATCGGACCCTTATAGAATTCGATGAGGTACGTTGGTGCGCGTCAAGCGGCAACCTCCCCCAGTTTCTCTTGAAGCCAATACGGAAGTGACTTAAACTGCAATTCATCGACTGGCCACTAGAGAAGACAGGCTCCAGAAGGGAGCAGAATCTCATTGAGCTCCATATTAAAATGCCCAACTTTACAGCTGAAAAACACACGTTTACAGCCTGGTACAAATTGTGGTTTTGGTCTATATAGCTAATTTTGCCCTTCATGACAACTGTGAGGGGGGTGAATTTTTTTATAACTCATTCGTTTACATTATATAAAGCCTTAAAGTTCTGCATAATTAAGGGCGTGGCCACTTTGAGTGACAGGTGGATTGCCGTTTGTCTGCTGTCTGTTAGTCATCAGGTCACCTCAGCTCCGCCCACGTCCCGCCTCTTTGCCCATTTTCAGTTATCCGGGTGTGGCGCGCGGTGACACGCTGCCAAGATGGCAAAGGCCAGCCCGACCCTACTTTACGCTTCAAAACTGCTCTTCAGAATCCTATGGGTGACGTCACGGACGTCATATTTTTTTTACAGTCTATGGTCCGTGTATTGGGCGTAAAATCCGAAATGTCTTTAGGATTGCCACTTCCAGCCTGTTAAAAATATGAATGAAAAAATCTAGCTTTTAAATCCAGCACACAGTGTTTTTATCAATATTTTTGTAGTATGCGAATGACTTTCGCTTAATGAGTAATGAGAGAGAGAGAGAGTGCGCACCCGCACGCCCGATATAAACAAAGATATTAATGCGTACAGTTTGTCCCTTATTTTAATGTATTGCGATCAGCATGCTACAATTTTATATTGACCTAAATCAGCTGGAAACATTTTGTGGTCTGATATTTTCTGATTATGACTGTCGTCAATAGCAACGATGTAAAACAAACGGCGATTGGCGCCATCTTGCATCTCATTTAGTGACTACATTGAAAATGACAACTCTTTTAATGTTATTGTAGTGTTCATCTTGTTGCCAGGACGATTGTGGATTTTTAACATAATAAACCGGCTGGATGTACATTATCCCTTACATGTCATATTGAATTGTGCTTGTTTTGAGCCTTGTTAAAACTGAGTTCATTATGTAAAATAATAATAATAAACAATTAAAAACTACTTGGTTTATTAAATATATCCAATGTAGAATTTCATGTTTATTCGCAGGTTCAGAGAGTACACTGAAACCAAAGACAGAGCAGCATTGACAGTATGTAAGACAGACAAGAGGAGTGTTTTACAGCCACACACATCCAAGGCAAAAATCCATTACCGAGTCAATCATCAAGGACCTCATAATTTCATTGAATCTTCCCCTAACTTTGGTGGAGAATCCACACTTTAGGAGATTTCTGTCAGTTGTGGATGATAAATACTGTGCCCAATAAGCCGTAGCACAGTGGCTAGACAGGTAAGTGAACTAGCAGCAGAGAAGGAAGCCAATATAAAGTCCAGACTGCAGAAAGCTGACTTTGTTTCAGGGACAGTTGACATCTGGAATGACAAGACCATGCGTGGATTTATGGGGGTGACAGCCCATTTCATGGAATTGGACTACAGACTGTTCTCCTAAGCTGTGTCAGGTTCACTGGGTCTCACACTGGAGAAAGAATCAGTGATACATTTACACAGATCTGCGAAAAATTTGACTTGAAACACAAGATTGATTATATAATCTGTGATAATGCTGCCAATATGAAAAAAGCATTCACAGTGTGTTTCCCCGTTGTACACTTAATTGAGAGTCCAGAAGACGAGCTAGATAACCCAATCCTATGGGAAGAGGTATGAGAGAATGACCAAATTGATGTGGAATCCATTCAGAACAACTGCCAGAAACAACGCCTTCAGTGTTTTGCACATATGCAGCAGTTGGTTGTTCGAGATGGATTAAAAGAGACGTATGTATTGAACCATTCACTGGCAAGGCTGACTAAATTCTGCAGCCTTCTTCACTCCTCCTGTGGGTTGAAGGAAGCATTTGAGGCAGAATATGGAGGAAATCGCAGTATCCCTTCTGATGGCATTCCACATTACGTCTTGTGGAGGCAGTCACTCAACTGTGCACTCTCCTGGAAAAACAAGGACATAAAGAACTGTGCCTGACACCCAAAGACATTAGTCAGTTGAAAGAACTTGAAGTACTGGGACCATTTCTTCAAGCCACTGACCTGACCCAAGGGGAAAAATTGGTAACAATAAGTGCAGCTCTTCCGTGTGTCCTCTCCTTGAATAGTCATCTCACCAGGATGTTAACTTCAGTCAGACACCTCACTGGCTTAGTGAGTGCTACAGAGGTCACTTAAGCATCGTTATAAGGGGATTTTTGTGAAAGTCGGAATGGAGGAGTCAGCTGAACATCCAGGAGGATTTCCTTCTGCAGGAACAAGCTACATGGTTTCTGCACTATTTAACTTCTGCATCTTCTGGCTTGACCATGATGTGCTTGCAGCTGAAGATGTAAAGAAAGTGAAGGAAAAACTACTAGATAAGCATATTACTATTTAAAATAAGCCTGTTAATAATCTGTCAGTGTACTGTATATACTGTTTTTGTTTTTTCCAGACGTGGCGATATCTGACACAGGAAAGGTCTCCGTCCCTGAGAGTAGTAGCAGTGGAGAACCTCCAGCAAAGACAGCACAACTTTTCATGGGCTACCACAAGAAAAAGCACATGACCAACAGCGGTGCACCAGTTGAGAGGGTGTTCAGCCATGCGTCCCAATCGCAGTAGACTTACAGCAAACACCCTGTCAAATTTGATATTTCTGAAGTGCAATACTGTTTTAGAGTAGTCACTATTCAGGAGGACAACCACAAGTCTAAGCATACATTTACTCATTGTCTAAACCCATATAAGAGCATTTCTAAGCTTGTTAAATGTTTACATTATGGTTATGTTTAGTGAAAATTCAGTTTTCATCTTCAAATACAGTTAATAATATGCTTTTACATGTATTTTTGTATCTTCATATGTAGACAGGTAAAGGCAGACAAGTTCTGTATCTCTGGTTTTCCAAAGATCATATGTTTTGTCTATATAAAACAACTTTGTTAATAGGATTTTTGAGTATGAGACTTTTTTTCAATAAGGCATAAAATGACTTGAGACTCGACTCGGACTTCAGACTTGACTCAAAGACACAGAGCTGTAATTGCGAATTTTGAATGAATACATTTTAAATCATTTCAAATATCAATATTTAACATTTTATGTTTTGAACATCAAAATATTATTAATGCATTACTGCAGGTTATTTATTTGTCACCTCTGAGCTGCATTAAACAGCCTAATCCACTTCAGATGCAGCTTCTGTGTTTCCATTGCAATTTTGTTGATACTTATTTAATTTGATTGGTAACAGCCCTATTGTGTCTTATTATTAATTTTTATTAAATTTATGAAATTGACACAAAAGATGATGCATGCATATAATTAGGTTTAAAAAAATGATTTCTGTCATTGCTGTGAACTGACCACCACACAGAATATGAAGAATATCATAAACTTTAGGAGTCAGCTGACCACCAGCACAATAACACACTCAGCAAAATATCGTCTAATTATCGTTACTGAGGAAATCCCAGTAGAAAACCCCTAATAGAAACAGTAAGAGTAGTATTAAGGCTCGAAAATTGCGACCATTTTGGTTGCATATGCACCTGAAATTTAATCTGTGCAACCTCAAAATATATTTGGGAGCATTTGTGCGAGTGCAAATAATTGTTGAGGTGTGACCAGTTTTCATTTCTCTACAAAACGTTCGCTAGTTACTGCACAGTATGAGCCTGCTTTGAGCTGATACAGTGGCCGCTCCACTGTTCTATAAATAACAAATTAAACTTCATCTTTACTCTCTTAACTTTAAAGCAGACTTTAGGTTAATTAATATTAGCCGTCGATCGCTCTGACGATCAAGATGCCAGTCTTCTTGGTTAAAAATTATATTAAAATTAGGGCTGCAACAACTAGTCGATAAAATCGATAATAATCGAGAATGAAAATCATCGATAACGATTCCCATTATCGATTAGTCGGGTCTGCTCTCTGTGCACAATAAGCTTCCACCAGCCGCGCAGATTTACAGCACTGAATAACGCATGGACAAAATGTGCATCTAGAAATAGTGGAGTGGAAACCGAGTGAGCTGATGCAGGAAAGGTACATGATCCGAGCGCCCAAAACATGAGAATTATTTATTTTAAGCTTCAAGCGAATGCATTAGCGTTTAACATACCCTGTCCTACGCTTTGACAGATGTGTGTGTGTGCGTCCTCAGCGCTAAACGTTCATTTTACAGGTTATATCCACTGATCCTGACAGTCTGTGTTAAACTTCATTAATATTCATTATATTCATTAATATTATATATTCATTAATATTCAGCGCAAAAACATTCATTTCGCTGAAATATCTGCTGTTGGACGCTAAATTTAGGTTTAAAAGTTAACATGTAATTCAGGATAAAGCAGGATAACAGGATAAAGCAATGGCAGTAACAGGTACTGTGTCCGTAGAGAGTGTGTGTGTGTTCCTGCAGAACATTCCTCTAATCTGCTAACACTGAGTTTGTGTTTTTTCTGTTATTTATTTATTAATATTATTTTTGTTTGTTTTATTCGATGTAAAACCATGGTTAATTTTTGTAAGGGTAGATATATTCACTATGTGTGTGTTCATAGCACTCAGCTGACACGTTTGTTTGAAGGACAGCATTGGGCAGGATGGGGAATGGTGTGTTTTGTCAATAAAAAAAAAAGGGCTTTTTATCCGATTAATCAGAAAAATTATCATCCAACTAATCGGTTATCAAAATAATCGTCAGGTGCAGCCCTAATTAAAATGCACACTATAAGAGGAATCGAAATTAAAATTTTTATAACAAGTATCCAATTCCTGACCTTGATTTTCGATTCACAACCCTAGCCTTTACTGTATTTTGATCAAATAAATGCAGCTTTAGAGAGCAGGAGATCTGACTTCTTTCATAAACATTAAAAAACTCTTAACGACCCCAAAACTAGTAAAGTAATTTTACAACTTTGTTACCAATTACGACATAACACCCCTAAACCAAATGTAAAAATTATGATTGAAATTTGACAGCTCAAATAATATGCACATGTTAACAAAATAATTAATTAAAGTGCTTTTATAAAATTGTAAGTAAATTGCTTCCATTGTAAAAGCCTCACTGTAACTGTGATTATTTTCCTTTTTTTTTTAAACAAGAAAATGAGTCAAATGCTGTCGATTGAGCTTCACTCATCCGAACCTGGAATACTCCATTATTCTGACCTTTGGGGATACTACCTTTGACTAAATTCCCATGAATCTCATTAAAGACTGAAGCGCATGACTATTTGAACACCCTGCGGGACCGATGTGTGCGTTATGATCGCTGTTGTTTGTGTCGGCAGCACTGAAGGCTTTCCTCAGGTCTGTGCTGTTTACATACAGTCATCAGGGTCTCCATCCAGGGGCTGCTGGGTATTAAACGCACAGAGAAACACCACGGCTAATTGAATCTGCTGCAGCACCCCATGATGGCAGATGTCATTTACCGAGGTAATGAAATGATGCTAATGATCTCGTTTTGGAAACAGACTTCGGAAGATTATGAATGTGATATTCACTGGAGGAACTATAACAATGAGTTTCATGAAAATCTTTCTCCAGGTATATATATATACACACACCGATCAGGCATAACATTATGACACTGACAGGTGAAGTGAATAGCACTGATGATCTCTTCATCACGGCTCCTGTTAGTGGGTGGGATATATTAGGCAGCAAGTGAACATTTTGTCCTCAAAGTTGATGTGTTAGAAGCAGGAAAAATGGGCAAGCGTAAGGATTTGAGCGAGTTTGACAAGGGCCAAATTGTGATGGCTAGACGACTGGGTCAGAGCATCTCCAAAACTGCAGCTCTTGTGGGGTGTTCCCGGTCTGCAGTGGTCAGGATCTATCAAAAGTGCTCCAAGGAAGGAACAGTGGAGAACCGGAGACGGGGTCATGGGCGGCCAAGGCTCATTGATGCACGTGGGGAGCGAAGGCTGGCCCGTGCGGTCCGATCAAACAGACGAGCTACTGGAGCTCAAATTGCTCCAGAAGTTAATGCTGGTTCTGATAGAAAGGTGTCAGAATACACAGTGCATCTCAGTTTGTTGCGTATGGGGCTGCATAGCCGTAGACCAGTCAGGGTGCCCATGCTGACCCCTGTCCACCGCCGAAAGCACCAACAGTGGCACGTGAGCATCAGAACTGGACCACGGAGCAATGGAAGAAGGTGGCCTGGTCTGAGGAATCACGTTTTCTTTTACATCACGTGGATGGCCGGGTGTGTGTGCGTGGCTTACCTGGGGAACACATGGCACCAGGATGCACTATGGGAAGAAGGCAAGCCGGCGGAGGCAGTGTGATGCTTTGTAATGTTCTGCTGGGTCCTGCCATCCATATGGATGTTACTTTGACACGTACCCTCTACCTAAGCATTGTTGAGACCATGTACAGCCTTTCATGGAAACGGTATTCCCTGGTGGCTGTGGCTCTTTCAGCAGGATAATTCGCCCCACCACAAAGCAAAAATGGTTCAGGAATGGTTTGAGGAGCACAACAACGAGTTTGAGGTGTTGACTTGGCCTCCAAATTCCCCAGATCTCAATCCAATCGAGCATCTGTGGGATGTGCTGAACAAACAAGTCCGATCCATGGAGGCCCTACCTCAAAACTTACAGGATTTAAAGGATCTGCTGCTAACATCTTGGGGTCAGATACCACAGCACACCTTCAGAGGTCTTGTGGAGTCCATGCCTTGACAGGTCAGAGCTGTTTTGGCAGCAAAAGGGGGCCCAACACAGTGGTGGAAGGTGGTCATAATGCCTGATATTGGTGTAGTTACAGCATTAACCAGCAGGGTTAATAAAACACATACAGTATAAACAAACATACGGTTTATCTCATACATCTTCATTACCTTGTTTCCTCCAGGTAGACTCAGTACACACTGTTAATTTAACTCCGCTGTGCCAATGTTCACTACGCATTACTAAATTAATATTTTTAGCACTGTATCTTTCCCATCGATCCAGTGACACACTGTGTTAATTAAAACATTCTTTATCTAAACCTCTGGACGGCAGCCTACAGTGGAGAGTTAGACTTCGTTCATTCACATCATACTGCGTCTAATTAGTCTGAAGGAGAGAGATCGGACTCATTTTCTCCAGACGTGGCCTGAGAAACAAATGAAAAGACTGTAAATGAAGACTGTCTAAATACGAGGTGTTCTTTATCTTAAAGAAGCAATGTGTGGAGAAAAGCACTTTTTTCTCCAGGTCTTTAGCCAGAGTCTTTTATCCCTCAAAAAGTTAAGCTCCCTTGTTCTCAGTAAGCCTCAATTCGTTCTGCACTTCAACACCTACATGACGCCCATCGCCTCTTAAACCGTGGCTTATATTTTAAAGAAATCACTGTATGTTTACTTTTTAATCCTCCTTTACTTGACTTCAGTCTTCTGTTAGTAAGTTTACAATAATGTCTCATTTGTCAGCATCAATGCATTAACAAGAACTAATAATGTGCAATATATTTTTACAGCATTTATTTAAAAAAATTCATGTTAGAAATGTCATTAATGCATTTGTTTACAGTGCATTAATTAATGTTAACAGATGCAAATCCGATTAACAATGCATTAGTAAATGTCGAGATCAACAATAAATACATGTTTTTAAATTCTGTAGAAGTATTGTCCATGGTTAGTTCATGTTTTTAACTAAAGTTAACAAGTGAAACATTATTATAAAGTGTAACAGAGTTTTTGGATGGATGGATGGATGGATGTGTTCTAGGGTGTTCTAACATTTTGCTAACAGTTGCTAGCATGTTGCTAAAATGATTTAGCACATTGATAGCATCTTTGTAACATGTATTAGCACATTGCTAGCATGTTTTAGCATGGATTAACATGTTGCAAACATGTTTTAACACAAATTTGACATGAACGTTTTAACAAATTGGTAACATGATTTAACATGTTTCTAGCATGTTTCTAACATGAAGCGTTTTTGAACGAATCTCTTGAATGAATGATTCAATGACTCACTCATAAAGACGTCACTTGTTTCATTACTGGATGAATCAGCATTTTTGAACGAATCTCTTGAGTGAATGATTCAATGACTCACTCATAAAGACTTCACTTGTTTCATTACTGGATGAATCAGTGTTTTTGAACGACTCTCTTGAGTGAATGATTCAATGACTCACTCATAAAGACGTCACTTGTTTCATTACTGGATGAATCAGTGTTTTTGAACGAATCTCTTGAGTGAATGATTCAATGACTCACTCATAAAGACTTCACTTGTTTCATTACTGGATGAATCAGCGTTTTTGAACGAATCTCTTGAGTGAATGATTCAATGACTCACTCATAAAGACTTCACTTGTTTCATTACTGGATGAATCAGTGTTTTTGAACAAATCTCTTGAATGAATGATTCAATGACTCACTCATAAAGACGTCACTTGTTTCATTACTGGATGAATCAGTGTTTTTGAACGAATCTCTTGAGTGAATGATTCAATGACTCACTCATAAAGACGTCACTTGTTTCATTACTGGATGAATCAGTGTTTTTGAACGAATCTCTTGAATGAATGATTCAATGACTCACTCATGAAGACTTCACTTGTTTCATTACTGGATGAATCAGTGTTTTTGAACAAATCTCTTGAATGAATGATTCAATGACTCACTCATAAAGACTTCACTTGTTTCATTACTGGATGAATCAGTGTTTTTGAACAAATCTTTTGAATGAATGATTCAATGACTCACTCATAAAGACTTCACTTGTTTCATTACTGGATGAATCAGTGTTTTTGAACAAATCTCTTGAATGAATGATTCAATGACTCACTCATAAAGACTTCACTTGTTTCATTGCTGGATGAATCAGTGTTTCTGAACGAATCTCTTGAATGAATGATTCAATGACTCACTCATAAAGACGTCACTTGTTTCATTACTGGATGAATCAGTGTTTTTGAACGAATCTCTTGAATGAATGATTCAATGACTCACTCATAAAGACTTCACTTGTTTCATTACTGGATGAATCACTGTTTTTGAACGAATCTCTTGAGTGAATGATTCAATGACTCACTCATAAAGACTTCACTTGTTTCATTACTGGATGAATCAGTGTTTTTGAACGAATCTCTTGAGTGAATGATTCAATGACTCACTCATAAAGACTTCACTTGTTTCATTACTGGATGAATCACTGTTTTTGAACGAATCTCTTGAGTGAATGATTCAATGACTCACTCATAAAGACTTCACTTGTTCCATTACTGGATGAATCAGTGTTTTTGAACAAATCTCTTGAATGAATGATTCAATGAAAAATACATATTTTTAACAGTCACTTGTCGCCACCTACTGGTGTAACGGTGTAATCCGCGTTTTAATAAGCCATAGAGATTTTTAGATGGATGCCGAGGCTTTTTAGGCCAGGTCAAATGTGCGATCTCTGACTCAGTTTGTTGTGTTTTCCATCAACTGGCAACCCGGGGTGTCAAAATACTATTGGGTAAATTGGCAGTGGGCGGTATCGCACAGACCAAAGCAAAAACAAACATTCCATCACAGAACGCACATTTCAAAGTACAATAACTGTAGCATTGTTTTTCAGAGAAACAAGTATGTGAACTTAGCACGTTTCCTAAATCTCAGCTAACATATTTGGGTACCACTGTAAACAAAGCAGCTGCGTTTATAAACTACTTTATACGGAAGGAAGAGGAAAAGAAAATGCCAATCAAAACTATTCTGACAGTCAGTTTCTAAAAACCAAAACGAAAAAAACGGCAGCTTGCGATCGTGTGTTTGAAGCACAAACGGGCAGTTTCTGATTTTGGTCGACCGGTGCATATCTAGAAAAAAATGTTGCACCACAACAATTATTTGCACTCGCACAAATGTTCCCAAATAAATTTTGAGGTCGCAGATTCAATTTTGGGAGCATATGCGACTAAAATGTTCGCAATTTCGAGCCTTGTCTCAGAAATTATTATTATTATTATTGTCTCAGTTATTATTGTTAACTGAACTAAAACTAAATAAGCTGAAATAAAATAAAAAATATTAGATTAAAAAAAATAGAAATGTTGCCTTTGCAAATAACTAAAATAAGCACTAAAATGAAAACTGAAATAAAAAATAAAAATAAAATAAACCTAAATAGTAATTAAAAATAATTTAAAAATAACTAAAAGCTAATTCAAAATATCAATAAAAATTATAATAATATGATAATAAAACTGATTCAGTTTCACTCCCACTGTGCATAAATTGTAACCTAAAATGTAACGTTCATGTGCATTAGTCAGCGCCTCATTTCCGTTCTCCTGCATCAGTCGGTTCGGTTTGGCTGCATTTAGTGGTTAATTGAGTCAGCGTGTTTGCATGTGACCTTCCCATGAGGCCTCACTGTCACACATCCAACAACAGAAGGCAAATGTCTCTCTGCGCGTCCCACTGCAATTACCCACATGCCCCGGTGGCATCTCTCTGGATCTGCAAGTGCAAGGCGAGTCAGCACCTCTGAAACACAGACACATCCGAGGCACAAAACAAAAACAGGGATTCTGCTACCCGGCCACAGCATGTGTGTGAAAAATCACACTTATAAATGTGCCAGTCGGGTCAAGTTTTCAGAGTCAGGTGTAAATGATTGTTACACAAGAGCTATATCTGGGCTTCCTCTGTAGTCTCCATGAACAATAGACACTGTTTAACATTATTAATTGCTCTCTCTTACTAAGGCAGAGTTTTGAATGAGCAACCCATTCATTTAAAGGTGGACTTTTGACCAGTTAAAAAACATCTAGAAACACCTAGGAATACCCTAGCAACATGCTAAAAACCACTCAAAATATCTTAACGCCCTAGCAACAGCACATGCATGCTCAGACCATTTAGAACATCTTAGCAACGCCCTGGCAACAGCGCATGCATGCTCAGACCATTAAGAACATCTTAGCAACACCCTGGCAACAGCACGTGCATGCCCAGACCATTCAGAACATCTTAGCAAAATCCTGGCAACAGCACGTGCATGCCCAGACCATTCAGAACATCTTAGCAACACCCGGGCAACAGCACATGCATGCTCAGACCATTCAGAACATCTTAGCAACACCCTAACAACAGCACGTGCATGCTCAGACCATTCAGAACATCTTAGCAACACCCTGGCAACAGCACGTGCATGCCCAGACCATTCAGAACATCTTAGCAACACCTGGGCAACAGCACATGCATGCTCAGACCATTCAGAACATCTTAGCAACACCCTGGCAACAGCACGTGCATGCCCAGACCATTCAAAACATCTTAGCAACAGCACGTGCATGCTCAGACCATTCAGAACATCTTAGCAACACCCTGGCAACAGCACATGCATGTTCAGACCATTCAGAACATCTTAGCAACACCCTGGCAACAGCACGTGCATGCCCAGACCATTCAGAACATCTTAGCAACACCCTGGCAACAGCACATGCATGCTCAGACCATTCAGAACATCTTAGCAACACCCTGGCAACAGCACATGCATGCTCAGACCATTCAAAACATCTTAGCAATGCCCTGGCAACAGCACGTGCATGCTCAGACCATTCAAAACATCTTAGCAACACCCTGGCAACAGCACGTGCATGCTCAGACCATTCAAAACATCTTAGCAATGCCCTGGCAACCACCTAAAGCATCCTAGAATCAAAGTTTACACCTCTATTCTCATTCTAGAATGCTTTTAATTGGACAAATCGTTACATTTACCCTGCAATGCAGCAGTCATCTGTATTTTGCTCCTGTTTCCAGAAAAAATAAAAAAACATTTTAAAATCTGCTAAAAGTTCATTTAGTCGCCTTTTAACTGTACACTAGCATACAGATGTTAATTGAAATAAAGTACTGTATAAATATTTGATTATATAAATATAATATATAAATATTAATAATATTATATTTAATATAAAAGATAATTATATTTATATAAGTATAACACTTCGACTAAATGAAAATTAAAAATGTTTTCTAGGCAACTAACTGAAATAAGTACTGAACTAAAATTGAAAATGAAATAAAATAAACCTAAATAATAAATATGTAAAACTAATTAAAATGACAAAAGCACATAACAAATGTACTAAAAATGTAACTAAAATTAACATGAAAACTAAAAAGTCATATTAAATATAATATATAATTAATATAAAATAAATAAATATAAAATATATATAAATGAAAGCCAATTCAAAATATTCCTAAAATCTAAGCTAATAGGAGCTAACAGAAGCTGCATTATGCTGATTTCAAGCTCATGAACGCAGGTGGTCAACATGAGAAACTGTAAAACAGCAGCGGCTCTCACAGCTCAATCTTCCTCTTCTTCATACAGTCTGAACACAATCGGATGATGTAAGTTTAATGCAATATCCTCAGCTCAAGTGAATAACACTACGTTTGGGAGCAACTACAGCGTTTTATATGACAGAGAACACAAATATGCACAAATAACACAGACCCATACCACAGAGAGCTGTCATATTTGACGCTTTATTGTCAATGCATGTGTTTGCATTCATGCACTCACTAAATATTGACCTCATCTATTGAAAAACCCACACTAATGGAGCACTACTGTCATTTCTGCACAAATAAACAACGTCACTAGGGCTTCGTTGAGCCTCAGACGCCCGCAGACTTTCATTTCAATCATTATTTCCCATTAAGCTGAAGCCAATTACTGCAGAAATCATTTAACTGGTTTTAAAATGTGGCAGAAATGTGTCCTCGTCCTTTCTCTCGCTGTATGTTTTCTCAGCTCGTCCTCAGATATTTCAGCTCGTCTCGCTCTTTGTTTGCGAGAGACAGAAACTGTCTGATTGCATTAGCTGCAGGTCAATGCTAATGGCTGCTATTAATCGTACGCAGCACCACAAGCCTCTGTGTCTTCACATTACAATGAGACCGCAGCAGCGTGACATCACAGGGAGGAGGCGGGGCTATGCAAATTATACTGCCTTTATAAGCCCAGAAGTGCCATAACATTTAAGTTTCTGAAAGAAGTCTCTTCTGCTCACAGAGGCTGCGTTTATTTGACCAAAAATACAGTAAAAATTGGGAAATATTATTACAATTTGAATCAGCTGTTGTCTCTGTGAATATACACTCACCTAAAGGATTATTAGGAACACCTGTTCAATTTCTCATTAATGCAATTATCTAATCAACCAATCACATGGCAGTTGCTTCAATGCATTTAGGGGTGTGGTCCTGGTCAAGACAATCTCCTGAACTCCAAACTGAATGTCAGAATGGGAAAGAAAGGTGATTTAAGCAATTTTGAGCGTGGCATGGTTGTTGGTGCCAGACGGGCCGGTCTGAGTATTTCACAATCTGCTCAGTTACTGGGATTTTCACGCACAACCATTTCTAGAGTTTACAAAGAATGGTGTGAAAAGGGAAAAACATCCAGTATGCGGCAGTCCTGTGGGCCAAAATGCCTTGTTGATGCTAGAGGTCAGAGGAGAATGGGCCGACTGATTCAAGCTGAGAGAAGAGCAACTTTGACTGAAATAACCACTCGTTACAACCGAGGTATGCAGCAAAGCATTTGTGAAGCCACAACACGCACAACCTTGAGGCGGATGGGCTACAACAGCAGAAGGACCCACCGGGTACCACTCATCTCCACTACAAATAGGAAAAAGAGGCTACAATTTGCACGAGCTCACCAAAATTGGACAGTTGAAGACTGGAAAAATGTTGCCTGGTCTGATGAGTCTCGATTTCTGTTGAGACATTCAGATGGTAGAGTCAGAATTTGGCGTAAACAGAATGAGAACATGGATCCATCATGCCTTGTTACCACTGTGCAGGCTGGTGGTGGTGGTGTAATGGTGTGGGGGATGTTTTCTTGGCACACTTTAGGCCCCTTAGTGCCAATTGGGCATCGTTTAAATGCCACGGCCTACCTGAGCATTGTTTCTGACCATGTCCATCCCTTTATGACCACCATGTACCCATCCTCTGATGGCTACTTCCAGCAGGATAATGCACCATGTCACAAAGCTCCAATCATTTCAAATTGGTTTCTTGAACATGACAATGAGTTCACTGTACTAAAATGGCCCCCACAGTCACCAGATCTCAACCCAATAGAGCATCTTTGGGATGTGGTGGAACGGGAGCTTCGTGCCCTGGATGTGCATCCATGTTACTACAATTTTTTATGTTTTTTTAAAAAAGAAGTCTCTTCTGCTCACAGAGGCTGCATTTATTTGATCAAAAATACAGTAAAAATTTTGAAATATGACTCCAGTGTAAATCATCTGTTCTCTATATGAATATATAGTAAAGTGTAATTTATTCCTGCGATCAAAGCTGAATTTATCATCATTACTCCAGTCTTCAGTGTCACATGATCCTTCAGAAATCATTCTAATGTGATGATTTGATGAAACATTTATGAATATTATCAATGTCGAAAATCATTGTTTGTGAAAACAATAATGACATTATTGTAACATCTTTAGACCTTTTGTAACATTAAAAATGTATTTATTGTCATTTTTGATCAATTTAATGCATCCTTGCTGAATGTATGTATGCTGTATGTCACTACAATTAAAGTTAATTTTTAGGGGCTTGTTATAATAAGTAAACATTCACAAAATAAAGGCTATTGGGCCACATTTCATGTTTCTTTATAAGGACCTTGAGTGCTATAGCAGCATTTCCAATGTGAAGCTGGGCTGAATAATGTCCAGAGCACATGATAAAGTACATTCAAAGGAATATTTCAGGTTATACCTGTGGTTTTACAGACTGAAATGTATCTCCTACAGCTGTAGATGTAGCAGCCAGGTGCAGCCGGAGATAAATATGTTTATGCTGGTACAAACACATGTGCTGCTATCTACCAACCCGTCCCAAACGCACATGCAGCTTGAGACCTGAGGCTAATTATCTAAGGTCATCACTAAAACCTCTCTAGAGGATCTTAAAGTAGGTCCTAACCTGCTTTTACCAAACCCTCGACGTGGCGGCATTAGCCACGATAGCATCGCTGAGGCGTCCAGTAAACAAAGACATTGCATCTACTGCAGATACTGTACGCCGGAGCACATCACGATTAGGGTTTCTGTGGCCCAAGTCTGTTCATCGAGAGTTAACCACACTGGGCTTGAGGTTAAAAGGCTGGAGAATGTGCCGTGGCTTATTTTCTCTGCATGAAATTATATTTCATGGTAGTAATCCAAAGAACATTTTCAATGTGCTTTTCTGAGGCTGTTCAAGGCCAGACTCATTCTTTTTAAAGTCAAAATTGACATTTCTTATTTTATGGAATATTGCAGTGTTTATTAAAATGTATTGGTGCACATCATTTTTTTTTAAATTCATGTTTCTCAGAATAACTTCCCCTCCCTCTTGCAGCGACATCTCTTCTCTTCTCTGATGATGAGGGCGGGGCAACCTGTCACTCACATGAGATCCACCAATAGCAAGCCACAACCATCCAATCAATTCCCCACAGACAAAATCAAGCTCCGCCCTACATTTGTTCTTGTTTGAGAAGCCTTTCACTCGGATATATGGCAACAGCTCAGCCATTCTGTCATCAAGACCTTTTTTCTGCGGAACACAAAATTATGAATGTTCATGCTTGTCCATAAAATGAAAATATACAGCGACCAACGGCTGTCAAGCACCAATAATGACAAAAAGGTAGCATAAGACTACCATAAAAGTATGAACTATGAACTTCTGAAGTTTCCTGAAGACATACAGATCAGCGTTTATGCCGTTATGCACTGAAAATCTGCACATATGTGGCGCATTAAGACACAATGCAGCAGGTTTGATGGCAATGACACAAAACATTGTTTTTTGCGGTTTTAAGCAGAAGTGCAAATGCAATTTAAAGAGGGCCTTTTATGCCCCTTTTTATAAGATGTGAAATAAGTCTCTGACGTCCCCAGAGTGTGTATGTGAAGTTTTAGCTCAAAATACAGATCTTTTTTTTTGCATGTTAGAATTGTCATTTTTTGAGGGTGAGCAACAACGCGCCTTTTTGTGTGTGTCCCTTTAAATGCAAATGAGCTGCTGCTCCCCGCCCCCTTTCAGGAAGAGGGTGGAGCTTCAGGAGCTCATACAGGCAACAACAAAACAGGTCAGTCTCACGCACTGAAAATGTCTGAAACTTTTCAGCCTGTTATGTTATGAGTCCGACAATGATGGAGAGACTCAAGAAGAAGTGACAACATGTAGAATGAGACAGGGCGTTTCTGAAGGGATAGTTGATGAATTTAACGATCTTCAAGTCATTGATTAGCACATTCTGTCATGATGATCTATAAACCGCTGGTGTGGGAACTGTTGTGAGATGAGCCAGAGAATATCTGCTGCATGAAGAGAGAACAGGTGTAGTTTAGTTTAATTACAGTTATAACTTATGTTGTCATCTTGCTTTATGACATGCCATTGCATCTGTGTTCGTACTGTATCAATAAATGTGAAAGACGGACGACAGCTTGAGCGACTCCCAAATGTGCTCGACTACAACTCTTCCTCTTCTCAACATGTTCCCGGTTATGTAAATTTTAGGGTTGTGATGTCACTAACGCGTGAAGAAGCTCGTTGTAGTCCCTACCAGCCGTTTGTTGTAGTCTGTAAAAGAAAAGATCTCCCTTTGCTTTGAACTTTGAGCGTCGTAACTTTGCAGATGTTGTTTATGCTCAAACAGCAACACTACACACTCACTAAAGTTAAACAAGTCAAATCATAATCTACCACCCCTTTAAGAGCTATGGCACATGTCATTCACTCTGATCGTTTTTGAAAACAACAGCATGAACATTGTGCTAAACATCAGAACAGTGAGTAAATGATTTCTGGCTGAACTACAGCATTCCATCCAAACTAGCTATGAGATATAAAAGTTTTAAAAGCCCTGCCAACGGACTTAAATTCCATCAAAGCAAACCCTTGAGAGAGTTTCTTCAACTATCGCCAGAACAAAACTCTCTGACTCCTCATAAATCGAAGCTTTTAAACATTAGCGCAGATATTTCTGGGAGTTAAGCATATTCTCTCAGTAGAGATTACAGTCGATTCCCAGCAGCACGTCTGAGCTGATGAGCTGTAAGACAGGCGTAATGAGTGTTTCCAATCATATGTTGTTGTTTTTTTTCTTCAAAAGGGGCTGATGAGCATGTGCTGCTCTTGTCTGACTCTCATTTGAATATGAACAGGGCTGAAAAAGTGATTAGGCTATGATGACTATTGCCGTGATTATTCTTTTACTCTGATTGCTCTCTTGAACGCCCCAACCTCTTCAAAATGCGCATCCCATAACCCTATGCCATGTTCAGTATGCATGAGTGCTAAAACAATGCAGTGCATGCAAATAATTAACACTATTGCTAAATGCAATTTCAAATGCTTTGAAAATTGTCTGAGAAAATGGGTTAAAAAACATAAAAAATATAAAAATATGAATATTTATATATATATATATATATATATATATATATATATATATATATATATATATATATATATATATATATACCAGTGTGCAGCATCCACTATTTGGTATAGTGCTGGTCAAAAGTTTGAAAAAAAACTGTAATATTGTGAAATATTATTACTATTTAAAATAATGGTTTTCTATTTTAATATACTTTAAAATATAATTTATTCCTGTGAATATTCAGTCTTCAGTGTCACATGATCCTTCAGAAATCATTCTGATATGATGATTTATTATCAATGTTTTAAACAGTTGTGCTGCTTAATATTTTTTTTTTTTTATAACCTGTGATTCTTTTTTCAGGATTCTTTGATGAATAAAAAATTACCGTTCAAAAGTATTTTTTTTCTTTCTTTTTTTGAAATAAATGAAAAATTGATTCAAATTAAAAGATTTTTAATAAAAATTTTACTTAGCATCACAAAAATAAATTATATTTTAAAGTATAATAAAATAGAAAACCATTATTTTAAATTGTTATAATATTTCACAATATTACTGTATTTTTCTCTTTTTTTTTGCAATATCACGAGCCATTCTACTACATAGATATCCATATTAACCATTGACAATATTCAGCCAACCTTATTCCTTTAGGGAAAAAAGGTATTTCTACTAGTTACTTTTTCTACATGTCATTTATTGCAAGAGAGCATAAGACGGTGGCATGTTTACGGCAAGTAAAGCATTAACCAATGAGAATGATGAATTCACGGCTATGTATAGCGAATGAAGAGAAGATGAGATGAGGATGAATGGAGCTGCCCTATGAGCAGCAATGAGAAGTGGATAGATGAGGTTGTTTGGGGCTCGTGGCTGTTTTACATGCTCTTTTGCTGAATCATCATGTGGCTCGTGAGTTGGAAACTCAGAAGAGAGGAATTACAGTGCGTGTGAGTGGGTTAGGGATGTGAGGGTGAGGACATTTTCCCACCGGTTAATCGACACGTGACAACACCGGTAATACCGGTATCACCGGCGGCCGCAGGGGCTTTTAAATCGCTTATACTAAACCGAAAGTAAAATGCACACGGCCACTCAAAACAACAGCTATATCAATGGAAGTATTTTTATTGAAGCCAACAAGCATTTCATTTTAAAATAGAAAAAAATATTATATTATATATGTTTTAAATAAATTTAAGAAAATATTATTATTTAATATTAAATCTTTAATATTAAACAAGCACACATAATGTATATATAAATTACTAGCCATGCCTCAATATAATATTTTGGTCGTGGTTTACAATAGTACTATTTCTACAGCTCAATGCTGGTAAGATAAAACAAAGTGCATCACAGCACTTTTTCGGTTCTTTAGGCACTAATTCTTTCTGGAATCCATTTGAATGGTTTGATTACATTTTAATATTCAAAAAGCATGTCTAAATAATTGAATTCATAAAAACAACATTTTTTAAAAATTCATATCTATGAAATGTTTTCCCCCACACATTCTGTGTTGTGTATTTTCTGGTAATCATATGAAGACCATAATTTAATTTATCTTTTAATCATATGAAATTAAACTGCACAACTGAGCTTTATACTGTTAAAATTAAAACACGGAAGAAAATGTGTGATTATTCATTAAAAAATAAAATTTTGATAATTTATTATTATTAGTGTTAGTATTATTATAACATTGAGACGCATCTAAATTCTACTGTACAACAGTAATATATTTGTCAAGTTAAACCAAACTTTTATTTTGACAGGTTTCAAAACAAAAAAGTGTTCTGTGTGAACCAGCCCTAAGGAAAGTAAAGGCAACAACAAGTATTTCATTCAAAATAGGTAAAAAGTGAATAAATACATATAATAAATAAAAGATTCAAACAGCTATACAAATTTAAAAATATTTAAAAATTATAAAATCTATAAAAACTATAAAAATAGACAAAAATAATTATATTATATTATGTATTTTAATTACATTTTTAAAAATATTATTATTTAATATACAATTTTTAATAATAAAAAATACATACAAGCACACATACAGTATATATAAATTACTAGCCTTGCCTCGATTTTACAAAACTAGTGTCACTATTTGTGGTATGTACTATTTCTTCAGCACAATGTTGGTGAGATAAAATGCCTCACAGCATCAGTGAAGGTTTTCATTCATTCACGTCAATGCAGAACTTCAAGTTATCGGAGCTCATTGTCAAGTGGAGCTCAACACACAATGAAGCCCATGCATGCGGGTTTCTAAGACGTACAGATCCCGTACAGAAGCTGCGGAAAGTGTTTCGACCTCCCATGGCATCTGACGTGCGCTTTTATTGCCACAAAGTACTCATGGAAGTGTCCGTAATCCTCTCGTCTCCCTAATCCCAATAAAACGTCCTGCCTCTGTTTGGCAATCATTGTTATTTGCCGAGCATCTTGTGTTGATTTGATCCTCCTGAATTGTGGGGCGGATTTGAGGCTTTAGATAATGAAAAGGATGCTAATAGCAGCTAATCTGATCAGCTGGGAATAAACGGAAAAACCACGGCAAAGTCTTGTGCAGAGATTATTACTATTGTCAAGTCTTTCATACTCAAATTCAAGCCTTTATCTTGTTCAGTTGGCCAGAAACAGTGTGTGTGTGTGGCTGCTGTCTAAAGTGAAAAACACTAATCTGGCGACTTGGGAAGGGAGCTTGAATCGCACCCCAACACCCCGGGGGTCAATCCTCGGGATAAAGGGACCAACGGAGGCTGATAAGCAGAGAAGAGAGAGAAAATAGAAAATATCCCACAAACTGACCCCAAAAAGGTGAGGAAAACAAAGGAAAACGCTGGCGAGGAAGGCCCGTTGCGTGATGGTTATTGAGGCTTCTGGGGATGCGGGAATTATCCGTGGTGAATATCAAGGGACGGCAGCGAGAACGCTGTTATTTTGGGACTGTGTTGGGAGGTTGCTTCGGCCCTTGAGGGAACAGCTTGTTCATAGTGGAGTTTATGTAGCATGACTGCTCTAAATGAAGCCGCCTTGCGCTGCGGGTCGGCCAATTAATCTGTGGATTGTGCCCCTTCCGGCAAGAGAGCTCCGTTCCCAGTGGCTACACCTGAGTTTTATGGGTTTAGGAAAAGCAATGTTGAAGGATTTGCTTTGCTTACTAACTCTACCCCGAGGCCACGCGACCTGTGCGGTCACATCATCATTCTTGTTATTGTCTTGGAGGAGAACGCCAAGGGTTATTCAATCGAGTCCAGCCAGACTGGGCTCTGGTTACTCTTTGCTTTTAACTGATGCTAATAGGACGATCACCTACGCGGTCTTTCCTTACCGCTGCTTTGGCCATGACCACTTATGCACAAACAAAACAATGACCCCGGGTTAGTTTACAGCGAGATGGGACGCCAACACGGATGGAGTTACATAGGGACGCAGACCGGAAACCTCTCCTAATGACACCTGGATGTGAAACCAGACGTAAAAACCCATCTGAGAACAGGTGCTTACTATCATGGGCTTGACAATGCGACCATTTCACTCGCATGTGTGACTAAAAATAGACGTGTGTGAACTGTACAATGTATTTTGGAGCACGTGTGTGAATAAACAATCCCTGCAGATCAGTTTTCTTAAATGTAAGATCATAAAAACTCTTCAATACCTTAAATGGAATAACAAGTGTCTTAATGATCATTTTGTGATTCACACATGAGAGGACAAAAGAACCGCATAATGAGCCGCATAATGAATGAGCCTTTGAGTCAGGTATGTGACTGAGGGAGCTAAGGAACAGGATAAAATAAATATATTTTGTTGTAGTTTATTTAAAGTGTGAGCCAAAGGCACATTACAAAGGCCTATTATATTTTAAATGATCAAAAGATTTGATTTTACTATTTTTAATGTTTTTGAAAGAAGTCTCATGCTAAAAAAAACCCAGTAATATCTTTACAGTAATAACATTGAACACAAATAACTGAATAATTGGTAATGATGAACGTTATAACTGATCATTATATGTTATAAGATCATTTTGAGGCGTCTTATATTTTGGGGATGGAAAATCATAAATGGCGACACTGCCTAATGTGATTATTAAACTTCAAAAGGTTTTGATTTCATTAATAAATGTGAGCGCTTCGCGTTTCAAAGGCTGAAGGTGGCGCTATTGTGCGTTCAGGCTCACACACATTTATGCCAAACGAAACTAATGCTGATCAATTATGACAATGTTTACTGTACGATGTTTATACTGTAATATGTTGTATACGGTTGTAAGAACGCATATTTTATCTCCTCGTCTGAATTTGAATGAGCTTCTGCAATAAAGCACAGACATTTCAAAATAAGAGTCCCGGTGTATTTCAGGCTCGTTTATTAAATAAAAGTCACGCCGTGTGTCCGATTTCCACCCCGGTTATTATTTGGTTACACAAACTGTATGTAATTTAATTTACATTTAATTACGGGACGCCCCGTCACAGGATGGAAATACTACGAACATTATTTGATACATATTATTAAATATATAGATTTTACTAATATCAGTGTTGACAAAAACTAAAACCATAAAGAAAATCTCTTTACTTGAAAGAAATAAATGTTAACTGACATAAAATAAAATATAAAAAACAGAAACTTTTCTCATTTTCTTTGACCTGTTTTTTAGTTTCATTAACCTGATGCACCAAACTAAAACTAATAAAAACTAATAAAAACTACAGACATTTTTTTAAAATAACAGAATTACTAAAACTTAACTAAAATTAAAATGAAAGCAGAAATAAATTGAATTCAAAATATTAACAAAAACTATAATAGTATCTCAGTGATACTAAAATGTCATTGCATCTTTTTGCATGCTTGATTGCTTTATAATGAGGTGTAAGATGTGGGCAAATACTCCAGTTTCAGTCCCACAGCTGACCCGTCTCTTTCAGACGAATCTCTGCAGGCGCGTCCGCGGACATATCGCTGCTATCCTAATCCAGCCATTTATAGTTTCAAAGGCGAGCATGGCTCTCTGCGCCCTCTCTAAGTGATGCAAGCAGCCACCAAAGCGGAGGAGAGAGCCAAGGAGCACATAATGAAAGTGAAGTCGGACGAGAGTTGCAGGGCTGCGGTCCCCGGAGGACTGCGGATCCAGTTTGTTTGCTGCTTTGATGTTGCAGTGATGTGTAATAAGGACTATGGGGAGATGGCCTGGTCTTCGGGTCCTCACAGCAGAGATAGAGGGAACATGTCTAGAGGTGCCAGTGTGCGGAAAACTATAAATGAGAAAGAAACTTTTTATATTATTACTGTTTATTAGGAGTTGTCAGGGCAAGTTCCTTTATGTTTGTTGATTAGTTAAGAGGATGGATTTGCAATACCATTTTGAACAATTTTATTACGTTCAATCAACTTAAATTTGTAAAATGTAAGTTAACTCTTTTTTTTTTTTTTGAGACTGCATGAATGCTTTTATTGGCATTCACTTAAACTGGACAGTTGATTTCTAGTTTCTGGCATGTTTTTATTGGTCCAGATTGGGAGAATAAATGTTAAAGTTATGTGTTATTTTATATGTTTTTGAGTAATGGGAAGGGCTTGTGTTTAATGTTCAGGCATGTTGGAGATTAATAAGACGTAATAAGACTATTTTGTTGTTTCCAATGTATTGAAGAGTGAAGCTTGAGTATGACTTGCTCACCCAATAAAAGTTATATTTAGCAAACTAACATGCATTCAGAACTCAAATCAAGTTTGTTCAAACAAATATAATTTATTTGAATGGACATGTTGTAGGAACTTTAATTGAATAAAAAAGTTAATTGAACTCTCAAATATATTGTCACTGCCTTAATAGTGCACTAAACCCATGATAAAAAAATAAGGAGCACATTTAGAAACTTTAGGGGCGCAACTAACTATTTCTGCATTTATATATTTATGTTTGCCATACTAGTGTTATTTTAGTATCACTGAGAGTTTTTGTTAATATTTTGAATTTTGAACTTTATTTCTGCTTTCATTTTAATTTCAGTTTAAAGTTTTAGTAATTCTGTTTTTTTTTTGTTTTTTTTGAAAAATGTATAGTTTTTATTAAATGTTATTTCAGTTTTAGTTTGGTGCATCAGGTTAATGAAACTAAATAACAGGTAAATAAAAAATATGAAAAGTTTAAGTTTTTTTGTATTTTATTTTATGTCAGTTAACATTTATTTATTTCAAGTAAATAATAATTATTATTGCAGGAGCTCATTCAAATTCAGACGAGGAGATAAAATATGCGTTCTTACAACCGTATACAACATATTACAGTATAAAAACCGTACAGTAAACATTGTCATAATTGATCAGCATTAGTTTCGTTTGGCATAAATGTGTGTGAGCCTGAACGCACAATAGCGCCACCTTCAGGCTTTGAAACGTGAAGCGCTCACATTTATTAATGAAATCAAAACCTTTTGAAGTTTAATAATCACATTAGGCAGTGTCGCCATTTATGATTTTCCATCCCCAGAATATAAGGCGCCTCAAAATGATCTTATAACATATAATGATCAGTTATAACGTTCATCATTACCAATTATTCAGTTATTTGTGTTCAATGTTATTACTGTAAAGATATTACTGGGTTTTTTTTAGCATGAGACTTTTCAAAAACATTAAAAATAGTAAAGTAAATTTTTTTGATAATTTAAAATATAATAGGCCTTTGTAATGTGCCTTTGGCTCTCACTTTATATTGTTAACTATATTCTAAATAAACAAAATATATTTATTTCATCCTGTTCCTGCTCCCTCAGTCACATACCTGACTCAAAGGCTCATTCATTATGCAGCTCATTATGCGGTTCTTTTGTCCTCTCAGGTGTGAATCACAGCATTATTCATGATCATTCACACCCTTTTGCATACGGGCTTTGTAAAGAAAAAGTGTCTTACAAAATTTAAATCAAAATATATTTGTATGTGAATAAGTAGGCACAATGATTCTCACATCAGTTTAAAGCAAAACTCTAGGCAACAACACCCATTAGTCAAAAGTCTTGTGGACACATATCTATTGTGTGTTTTAAGGCCTTAATTCAGTGACTTACATTTTTTTTCAAAAACCTTGCATAAATGTTATTCTCTTAAAAATACAAGCATGTACATACTATAATGGTAGCCCAGTTTGTGCTGAATACAGTGTAATGACATGTTTGCCATTAATGTGTTCATAAGCAACTGAAAAAAGCACAAATGTCAGAGCATGTCAAAACTTCTAAAGGGCCCCTAAACTGTGCAGACTTCTAGGGGTTAAGACGCTTGTTATACCATTTAACCTCTTAACTTGCGCCCCTATTTTTGAGAATTTTCTGAAAACGACATACTCAAATAAAAATGTCTGCAGCTCTTAAACCCTATGGTCTATATTAGTTTACTTTTTATTTTTTAAATTCACTTCTGAATAAGACTTTAATGTAGCTTCTGTAAGCTTTTATGTCAAGAAAAGTCCTTTCAAAAAGGACATTTATTTCAGAACATTTGTAATTGTAAAGAGTAGTTTTTCCTTCAAATAAATCTGCAATAAACTAATTATAATGGATATACAGTTACTGAAAAACTAAAGCAACTATTTACAGAATTTACAAAGTGTAAAAAACTAATTTAGTTGATAAGAAGTGTCTGTCATACAGTTAGCAAGATGATGCCTTTTGATTGGTTACTACGTCCGTCTATCAAAACTTTGCTGGCAAGACATTGACTGGCTTTATCCAACGAAAACCATGGGTGCTATGATTGACACCTCGCCGAGCCTGTAATGCGCTTCCTGGATATATTGAGTCACCAGAACGTCTGTGATTAAAGCAGAGAGACGAGGGAGGCTCAACTCGAGCGCAAGAGTCCAAAGTACAGGGGAGACCATCAGAATACTGATTAGCAGGGCTCGCAAAATTTCAAAATCCCTGGTAGCCCTTCAGGCAGGGGCTCCTGAGATTTTGGTAGCCCGAAAATAATTTAACTAGCCAGAATAAAAAAAAGACAATTTTTTTTTCCGAGTCGAAATGTCAATCAAAAACACATATGTATTTGGTTCTAACTGAACTGAAATGTCTATGAATTTCTATCCTGACCTGTCTTTTTTTGAAAAGAGGAACTGAAATACCGGTGTAAATCCATGCGCCTCTTAACATTTTCACACACACTTTCAAAATTAGGTAGGTTCCTTTGTGTTTTATATAATGACCACTAGGAGGTGTTGAATGTTATTTATCCACGATTGGTGGATATAGAACCGCGCATTACACACACACACACACACACTATTTAAGATAGCCCGTCGGGCAGGCCGGTGATAAGTTTTGGCCGCATTTACACTGCAGGTCTTGATGCACAATTCCGATTTGGTGACTATATCCGATTTTTTTGACGACCCGCTTACATCATCTTTTAAAAGCGACACATATCCAATATTTGCATTTACACTATACACTGGCAAAACAGCCCAAGACGTTAAAACGGCGCAATATGCAATGGATTACTCAATGCGATTTGCTAGCGATTTCTTGAGTGTTTTAGCTTTCAAATGATGCACAGTTTGTGATAGTTGATTGAATTCTTTTAATAAAACAAAAGTAAATAAAAGTACAAACACGCCCCCTTCCCGTCAACCCCCCGCCCACGCACCGGTGCGGGCTAACAGGTTAAGGTATTGAAGACTTTTTATGATCTAACATTTAGGAAAACTGATCCACAGGGATTTTTTATTCGCAAACATGCTCCAAAATAAACTGCACACGTCTATTTTTAGTCTCAAATGTGAGTGAAATGGTCGCACTGTTGAGCTCTGGCACTACTGGTCAAACATCAAGGACACTCCACTGTAGAAATGTGTCGTAATAACTTTAAATAGTCTATATAATATGCCTGTTATAGAATGAGGTTTAATTTAAGATAAGCTTATTGGGACTGTGGGAAAAGCAGTGAAATTCACCCCCAGACAAATTACATTCATGGACATATCCGTGCTATATCCTAATCCAGCCGCTTACGGTCTCAAAAGCAAGCATGGGCGATTAAAAATCAGGAGATTATGCAGAAGAACTACTGCATATGTATGTAAACAAGGTTTGAGTAACACCATATAATATACTTATATGATACACACATATGCACGGTTCAATGCATCATGATTTCATAATTGGATAGCGAGAGAAACAACATCAAATGCATAAAAGTGATCCATCGTGCCCATGCAAGAGAGTGAAACTACAGATTCATTTTCAATCTCACAAGTCCCACACCGTGTCTCTTCTGTTCAACTTATTTTAGCTAATTTGATCATGCTTTTAGATGCGTACATATTGGCTGAAATGCACAAATCCAATTTTTTAACAAGCCAATTATTTCTGAAAGTCAATGGCTTCAACGCAAGCAAAAAGTTATGTGATTTGAACAAATACTTCATAGGTTATTTGATCAAGCTTTCACATACTATTTTTTTTTTTTTTAACGTTTTTAACTTTCTTTAGTGTGTAATGTTGCTGTCTGAGCATGAAAAAGCTCTGAGTTCTTCTCTCTATCAGTGTCAGTGTCTCTGAACTCCTGAAACGCCTCCAGTGTAATCTTGAGTTTTCTTCCGGGAACAGACACGTCACAATATTCCTCATTTAACCCTCAGATCCTCTCCGTTTAGGGGTCACACTTGGTTCCTTCTCAGTCAAAAAGCCTTAAAATGTCACTTTTATTTCAGGAAAATCACTGTAATATATTTTTGTTTAATAATATTTTTTAATTAGTATTTAAAATTTTGAGGGGATTTTATGATACTATGCAATATTTATAAATAAAAATTCCAATTAGAATTAATATATTTTTATTTATTTATTATTTTTCAATAAATTATATATTTTACATTAAAATAGAGTGAATAATTCTTTAAAGTGAGAATAGAGCCATCTGGAGACATAAAAAAAAAAAACGTATAGAGAGGCTTTTGGATTCCCGTTGTTTTTTTAGACATAATTTCTTAATTTTATTAGGTTTTGCATTTAGATATACATTCTAAAAGACTACTTTTTGTCAAGGTTTAGATATTTTTTGTTTAAGTATCAGGTTTTGCATTATGCATTACCTTATACAAACATTTTGCAATCAATTGGTATTTTATCCCTATAATTAATACGCAGAATAAAGGGGCGTGGCCTGGTTGAGTTAGTTAGTCATGTGTTGAAACTGCCGGTTATGGTAAGGGGAGGGGCATTTCCCAAACACGCTGGAAGCGCTTGACCAATCACAACACACTGCTCCAGCCGACCAATCAGAGCACAGTGTGCTTTTCAGAAGGAGGGGCTTCATAGAGACAGGAACGTTACAGACAGACTGGGAGAATGGAAAATATGTGGAAAAAATGTGTTTTTGAGGAAAAACATTGTTGTCACATGTACCCTAAGAATGTAGCACACTAAGAGCCGCTCTAGACTGACTGGAGGATCATGGGAAATGTTGTAAATTAATCAATGGGGTTTCTGCCAAGACAGTTTACCGATGTGCTTCACAGACAATGGAGTGTGTGTGTGATGCTGTGGCTGTGATAAATGAAGCCATCGACTGCCCGCCAAACTGAGCGGACCGTTTCCCCGCGGTATCGCAGCTCCGTCACAAACAAACGGTGCTCCCTCATTCCACCGCGTCTGATAACAAACACCATTACCTCTGTTTAGCAAACACTACTTCACCGGAGAATGTGTGCAAACTGCCTCGGCGCTTACGCTAACGCCGTCAATGCTCAATCATTAGCAGCAACTGTTCCAGTAACACAGCAAACATGTGCGTCTGATATAAAGGAAGCATCATTACTCCTTCCTAGATAAACATCATTAACTTAGTTTACGGAAACACGCCACATATGCTTGCAAGCAGCATGAAACTCCATTACCACTGAAGTCAATGAATGTTTTGTCATAATTTGCAAAGGGCAATTACTTGTGAATGTCAAAGGCAAAACAAAAGAAAGGTGATTTGAAGGATAACATATAAAGTACTCAAAATGGCTGCATTTTAATGGAATAGAAAATAAATGGATGCATTTATGGAGGTTTGATTTGAATTCATTATTTTAAAATAAATTTCTACATTCAATTTTAATTATTATAGGTTTAATCACTTCACGCTGAGTGCTACGGTCCTCTACGCAAACTTGCTTAAACAATATTATTAAATGATGAATGAGGATAATGGAATAGAATGCAATAAAAAGAGAAAGAAAAAAAAATTACAATCTACAATATTGAGAGTATCCAGAAAGCAAATGGAGAAAGTCTATTAATCTTTTATCTTAAGAAAAAGCAGTAGTAGTTTTAGATTTAGCGCATGCAAAATGTCTACCGATATCGCTGATGGAAATGCCAATTATCGATAATTTTTTGCAAATGTTTAACTTTAGCATACACTCACCTAAAGGATTATTAGGAACACCATACTAATACTGTGTTTGACCCCCTTTCGCCTTCAGAACTGCCTTAATTCTACGTGGCATTGATTCAACAAGGTGCTGAAAGCATTCTTTAGAAATGTTGGCCCATATTGATAGGATAGCATCTTGCAGTTGATGGAGATTTGTGGGATGCACATCCAGGGCACGAAGCTCCCGTTCCACCACATCCCAAAGACGCTCTATTGGGTTGAGATCTGGTGACTGTGGGGGCCATTTTAGTACAGTGAACTCATTGTCATGTTCAAGAAACCAATTTGAAATGATTGGAGCTTTGTGACATGGTGCATTATCCTGCTGGAAGTAGCCATCAGAGGATGGGTACATGGTGGTCATAAAGGGATGGACATGGTCAGAAACAATGCTCAGGTAGGCCGTGGCATTTAAACCATGCCCAATTGGCACTAAGGGGCCTAAAGTGTGCCAAGAAAACATCCCCCACACCATTACACCACCACCACCAGCCTGCACAGTGGTAACAAGGCATGATGGATCCATGTTCTCATTCTGTTTACGCCAAATTCTGACTCTACCATCTGAATGTCTCAACAGAAATCGAGACTCATCAGACCAGGCAACATTTTTCCAGTCTTCAACTGTCCAATTTTGGTGAGCTCGTACAAATTGTAGCCTCTTTTTCCTATTTGTAGTGGAGATGAGTGGTACCCGGTGGGGTCTTCTGCTGTTGTAGCCCATCCGCCTCAAGGTTGTGCGTGTTGTGGCTTCACAAATGCTTTGCTGCATACCTCGGTTGTAACGAGTGGTTATTTCAGTCAAAGTTGCTCTTCTATCAGCTTGAATCAGTCGGCCCATTCTCCTCTGACCTCTAGCATCAACAAGGCATTTTGGCCCACAGGACTGCCGCATACTGGATGTTTTTCCCTTTTCACACCATTCTTTGTAAACTCTAGAAATGGTTGTGCGTGAAAATCCCAGTAACTGAGCAGATTGTGAAATACTCAGACCGGCCCGTCTGGCACCAACAACCATGCCACGCTCAAAATTGCTTAAATCACCTTTCTTTCCCATTCTGACATTCAGTTTGGAGTTCAGGAGATTGTCTTGACCAGGACCACACCCCTAAATGCATTGAAGCAACTGCCATGTGATTGGTTGATTAGATAATTGCATTAATGAGAAATTGAACAGGTGTTCCTAATAATCCTTTAGGTGAGTGTATGTCGATACTTCAAATGTCACGAAAAACTAGTTTGGAAACACTTTTTGACGAGAAAAATGGCTTTAACGCAAATAAACGGTGTCACGTAACAGAATTAGCCTATACAAAAGCACTGTTTCTCTGTAAATTATGTATGGAAATGACTCGAGGGCCGATTTTTTTAAGCGATACAACAAAACTTATGCGACAATGCAGGGTTTTTTTTGGGATGACGTCGTTTACGCACAACATTTATCGGTAAAAGGCCAAATGGATGGAAAATTTTGCAATCTTTTTATAACGAGAACTTTCCTTTTCTTTTGAGTTCTCAAAACTGACACATTTTAAGTAATCTGAATTGTTTTATTGTTTTGAGTTTTATGAACTTGTTTCTTTTAATTTAGACTAACTTAAATTTAACCGAAACTGGGCTGGGTTTTCTATTTCCCAGCATGCTTTGCCACGACCCTTGAAAGGGAGAGTAAATGCCAAAATTAAGTGTTATATTATGTTTTTTGTGTGCAAGATTAACGTTAAGTGGGAGATTTAGGGTGTACTCACACTAGGCACGGTTGCCTTGTCCCCCCTCCCCACTCCCCTGCTGGCCTGCACTCACATTGCACTTAACACACCGGGCTGGAGCACGCTTACGTCATTCACAATGCAACTTTTTGCTTTGAAGAAGACAGGAAGAAAAGCGCTTTCGCTAATAGACTGCCTAATAGATTTATGCCACGCAGTGATTTTCACTTGATTGCACTGCACGTATCAGAAGATTATTACGGAGGCAGCTGACTTTGATGGAGGAATTTGCAGCTTTACTCGCAAAATACAATTCATATTCATCAATAAGGTGAGAACTAGGACCGTTATAAACCTAAATATATTTGAATTAATTGAAAAGTGTATCCAAGTAGTAATAGTTTGGCGTTTGCTGTCGTAATGATGACAGTAGCGCAGAGCTGTTCCGTGCTCCTGCGCGGTTATCGCTCACGCCACATGCGTACCGCGCCCGAGCCCAACCGAACCGCGCTGTGGCCCACCTCTTCCATGTGGGCCAGGGCCGGCCAAACGAATCGCGCCAGGGCACGGAACGGAGCGCTCACACTTGTCAAACGAATCGGGCTTTGGGGGCCAAACGTGCTCGGGCACGGTTAAGAGCGCCTAGTGTGGTACTCACACCCTTAGTAGTGTTTAATGTTTTGTTATGCTAGTTTAGAAGAGTTTCTGTTATGTTGTTTTTTTTTCGCGAGTAGAGCGTGAGCTTAGTTTGAGAACAGATATGTTAAATGTATTATATTGCTGTCCTCATTCAGCAAGTGCTATGCTAATGCTATCAAAGTACTGTGTAAGATATTTGGAAGAATGTAATCTTCCTTTGTGTTCTTAACTGTTTTGCCAACTTATTCAGGTTTACAGTGTGGTTAAAAAGCTTGTTAGCATCCAAAACACAACATATGCTTGTCTTTTCTTCTTTGAGCTATGAAAAAGCAACTTCTGAGCACTTACATTTCCTTCGGGAAGACAGATAGACAGAGAAAGACAGACAGATGGAGAGAGATCGAGACAGATCCACATCCTCAAGGAACGAGCGTGATTGAACATATTGGGCGGCATTAGTTAGTCCATAAGCACTGAGAGATTGCGTTTGAAGCTTTGCCTCCGCCGAGCGCCTCGTGAGATTGAGTCTTGTTTTGACGCGACGCCTCTGTCTTATGTGTCCCTTCATCCTCATGAAAGGCCACTCTACACAGAACAACACATCCAAGCTCTTTACAGCAGCTAAAGAGGAGCAATCAAGTGAAGTTGCAATTCCTGAAGGCACGTCTCAGGGTAAAAAGGGAAACGTCTGCGAGCACACAAACCTTAACCATCATCAAAGCACGTTTGCCAGTGTTTTCGACAGAATCCTGTTGAAATCAAACAGGAATGCAAGTACTAATATCGGATTTTACAACTTGGATCTTGGAGATTCTCATTAACTCTGAAGTTGGCAAAGGCGCCGGCGCCTCCATCTCGTTTTTTAGAGTGCGAAAGAGACTCAAAATACTCTGTCGATTTTGGTCATTCAGGCAAGTGTTATACATCATCTATAATCTTATTTGTGTACACTCACAACAAAAACAAAATGTTGTGCTTTTTGCAAAATAAAGAAAACAAACATGATGCGCGATCTGCAGCCTCTCTCTCAGTGAAGTCTTTTCTGATACTCTTCAGAAATCTAACTGTAACTTAGTGAACACTTGTCACACAAACATGAGACATATGTCTAAAGAAACGTTGAAATGTCAAGTTTTAAATAATGTAAATCAATTTGAAAACGAGAAAAGAGAGAGATGTGTCAGTTGTTCGCGAGCCTCTTCACGAGTGTTAATGCGAGTGTTAATCTTTTGAGATTCAAACACTGACGCGATCCATGCGAGCAGAAGCAACGCCCACATCAACTCAAATAAACACATCAAGATTCGTGCATGTACTTTACATCGTTTTGAGACGCGGTGAGGAATAATCCTGGAATAATTTACCTCAGAAGAGAACTGATCCAGCGAGGATTGTGAGGTAAGTTTATTCTGTTAGTGTCTGTGAATATTAAACCGCAAAAGACTGTTTAAATATGAATCCTGCTGCAACATAAAATGTCATAGACTGTTTAGACAAGATTTCTTTGGCCTGTTTTGGACAGATTATGAAGTGTTTATTGTTCGCAAAGCTTTTGTTCGCAAATTTCTGCTCAGATGCTATAAATATAGTGCCAGTCAAACGTTTTGTGTTCAATAGGCAACTTGTTGTAGCCACTAAAACATTAACACAATGAAAAATTTCATTTAAAATAATGGTTTTCTATTTTAATATACTGTAAAATATCATTTATTTCTGTGATGCAAAGCTGAATTTTCATCAGCCATTACCTCATTTATTCATCCAAGAATCCTGAAAAAAGTATCACAGGTTATAAAAAATATTAAGAAGCACAGCAGTTTCCAACATTGATAATAAATCATCAGATAAGAATGATTTCTGGAGGATCATATGACACTGAAGACTGGAGTAAAGGCTGATGAAAATTCAGTTTTACATCACCGAAATAAATTCATTAGTGCAAAGAAAATCTCAGGCGACTCAGCGGAGGCTGTGATTGGATAACTGGACTCTGGACCAATGGCATCGCAGCATCTCAAATGTTGGTTTGGTGGCTCTGAAATGCCTGAGTCAAAGTCTGTGATCAGAATGATTTGGTTTCATTCCTCCAGAAGCGTGTGTGTGTGTGTGTGTATCCCTCCAGAAGCGTCTCTCACGATTGCGTTCCCAAACACCAGCATCCCAACGCAAGAGAACATGACAGCGTTTATTGTGTTTCGTCTGATGCTCTGAGACGACACTCATTTATGATGGAGGGAAAAAGAGCCCGATTGCAGCAACTTACAGTTTTTTATTACAGATATTTTGCACCAGGACATGAAAATTTGGTTCTCTTGACCACATGAGATGGAAACGCTGCTTTATTCGCGAATGATATTCCAGTTAAATTCGTTCAGTGGCTCCAATGGAATTTGAGACCGACTTTAATACCGAGTTTGTGATGCATTTCTCAATGAAAGAACATTTTAAACAAGAAAACCTTTTTTTTCTTAATTATTAATGTATAATGTATTTTATTCTAACTGCGTCATGCTTCATAGATAAGTCAATTAAGTCATACTTTGATTAAAAATTACAGGATCAAAAAAATGCAATAAATAAATGCATGGATGAATTATAAGCAGACCAGTAGCATGCAAAAATAAATACATAAAAAAATCTGAATGATAGTTCAATGTGAACATCAATTAGTTCAGATGTAAACATCTCAATTATTTAAATGAAATTTCTATCTGTTCAAATGGGTGGTATAGATCTTAAAATATTAACCATGAAAACATATGAATCTGACTAAAGGAATATTTGTGCATAAAAACACACAAGAAAAACATACTTTTTTCTTTTAGATACACCGATCCTAACATTGTGTTGGTCCCCCCTTTTGCTGACCCGTCGAGGCATGGACTCCACTAGACCCCTGAAGGTGTGCTGTGGTATCTGGCACCAAGATGTTAGCAGCAGATCCTTTAAGTCCTGTAAGTTGTGAGGTGGGGCCTTCATGGATCGGACTTGTTTGTTCAGCACATCCCACAGATGCTCGATTGATCTGACACCGTTCTATCAGACCCAGCATTAACTTCTTGAGCAGTTTGAGCTCCAGTAGCTCGTCTGTTGGATCGGACCACACGGGCCAGCCTTCGCTCCCCACGTGCATCAATGAGCCTTGGCCGCCCATGACCCTGTCGCCGGTTCTCCACTGTTCCTTCCTTGGAGCACTTTTGATAGATCCTGACCACTGCAGACCGGGAACACCCCACAAGAGCTGCAGTTTTGGAGATGCTCTGACCCAGTCGTCTAGCCATCACAATTTGGCCCTTGTCAAACTCGCTCAAATCCTTACGCTTGCCCATTTTTCCTGCTTCTAACACATCAACTTTGAGGACAAAATGTTCACTTGCTGCCTAATATATCCCACCCACTAACAGGAGCCGTGATGAAGAGATCATCAGTGTTATTCACTTCACCTGTCAGTACTCATAATGTTATGCCTGATCGGTGTATGTCAACAAGTTGAAAAAGCATTTGGTGACACTGTATATAAACAGTATTCTCTGAATTCACAATTGGATTGAATTCATTTAGATTGATAAAACATACTCAATGTTTGGTGACAAGAAACACACCGTTTTTGGAGCTGATATCGCACACTCAAAGCAAATATCAAAACTCATCTAGATCAAACAACACAAAAGCAAAGAAAGAATGATGACAAGAAAGGCCTAATAGTTAAACAAGCCACTTATCAGGAAGTGAACAAACACGAACAACATGGCACCATAACTTCAAAATAAAAGCACTTGATTGCAAAAGTTCACTGAAGACATTTCATGAATGGTGATATGCACAGTCAATGTAAAAAAGCAACAGAACACATTTTCATCAATGCTGAATCAAAACGCTTAATAAAAAATATGTGGTTTTGACTTCCTTTTGCAAACGGTTTGCAATGAGTAACACAATTAGAGGAAGATACAGCCTACAGGTAAAAGTGTTTATTTTTAATGCATGCCCGTGTTAGTTTTAAACTGTAATCCATTTTCTAACAAACATATCTTTAATGTTGTGCATGGCATTCACCCGGTGTTTCTAATATAATCCATTCTCGCGTGGCCACCTATGGAGCTCTAGCAGCATGATTAATTTCAGCGGTAATCAATGATTATTCTACAAAGGCCTCATTACTGTCGACCTACCGCAGTTATTGTTGTTATTGAGTCACACTATTTATCTCCACAATGAAACAGAATGAAGATCCTTCTTTTGACTAATGAAACACTTTCAGATAAACAGGCAATTCCAGATAAAAGAACAAATAAAATAATGAATGGCTTTGCAGGACGATAAGCACTTTTACTAAACAAAGAACGAACTTTTACAGTTTCAGAGTCTGGCTTATATTAGCATATATAGTACATGTTTAACTTTTTGACTTTTTTGCTATCGTCATCATTTTTACAATATTACAGTAAAACTGCATAAATACATCAAATAATAATATAATATCTAAATACAATTTTATTATACATGATTATTTTATTACATTACAATAAAGAGAATGTGATTGTATTAATATTTTTTATTATTATAGTAATAAGAGGTCATCATACTATAAGAATATCCTTTAAGTTTCAGAGCTGAAAACTTCCTTGTTAGTCCAAAAACGTAAGACTGTTTAGACAAGATTTCTTGAGATTTTTATTGTAACCAAGCCCAGAGAACGTCTGGTTGTTTAATGAGCCTGTAATAGATGGTGAAAGACCACCTCTGCAGAAGATCAACACCTACTTCATCATCGCAACTTTGGCCCCGCCCCCTGGCGTGTTAGTGAGATGATGAGGAGAGAAGAGTGAAACTAAAAATAACATCACCTTCCAAAGGATCCTAATGCTGGGAATGTGCTTATTTATGTTCAACAATGTGAATGTCTCAGTTGAGCATTATTTATTTGTATTCGCTACATTTCATTGTAGATTATTTGGTAAATCAGTCACAATTTCGGCAATTTCAGCATTCATGCGCTCAACATGTCTGTGATCGGCTAATGCTCATCACTGCAACCTTACATGCCACGATCTGAATATAATGCTATAGATCTAAATATAACGCTATAATCAACACTTTTCATGATTAGTTAACCTTGAGAACTGTAATAGTAAAAATGTGCTGAAAGGTTTCGAGAGAGTTCCACATGTAATACTAGCTATTTCATATGCAAAGATGTCAGCCAATCACAGCAGTGGGCGTTTACACTGAAGTCTCACAGCAGCCAATCACAGCAGTGTGCGTTTTACACTGAAGTCTCACAGCAGCCAATCACAGCAGTGGGCGTTTACACTGAAGTCTCACAGCAGCCAATCACAGCAGTGTGCGTTTTACACTGAAGTCTCACAGCAGCCAATCACAGCAGTGTGCGTTTTACACTGAAGTCTCACAGCAGTGGACGTTTACACTGAAGTCTCACAGCAGCCAATCACAGCAGTGTGCGTTTTACACTGAAGTCTCACAGCAGTGGACGTTTACACTGAAGTCTCACAGCAGCCAATCACAGCAGTGGGAGTTTACACTGAAGTCTCACAGCAGCCAATCACAGCTGTGGGCGTTTACACTGTAGTCTCACAGCAGCCAATCACAGCAGTGGGAGTTTACACTGAAGTCTCACAGCAGCCAATCACAGCTGTGGGCGTTTACACTGTAGTCTCACAGCAGCCAATCACAGCAGTGGGTGTTTACACTGGAGTCTCACAGCAGCCAATCACAGCTGTGGGCGTTTACACTGATGTCTCACAGCAGCCAATCACAGCAGTGGGTGTTTACACTGAAGTATCACAGTAGACACTAAATCAGAGGCTAAAATCAGAGGGGGGAAAATGTATTTCTAAATTATGACTTTTTTGATGTAACATAAGTGCACCCCAGGAAACATTATAAAACAATGCAGTTCATGACCCCTTTAATGTTCCCAAATCTACGATTTTCTTTATGCAAATTACAATGGCTAATCTTTTGATTTTGGGATGAAATGTGACGCACACATGTTCTTGACAGGGAAAGACATTAAACAGGCTTAAAAAATCTGATTTTATCAGATATTATTGCAGATATATATTATTATTGTTGCATGAAGAATCAAACTGGGTCATCTAGAACAGACTGGAGTCACAGCAGGTTCCTGAATGCACAATTTATTCATGCCTTGAGTTTGACTTTTGATTGCAAACTTTGGTATCCTGGCGAACAGCTCGAGACATTGTTGAGATCTCTTCTGAAAATCATGAGATTACTGAGGTCTTTTTCTCAAGAGAAAAGCAGAAGGCTTAAGCAAGGCTCCCCTTATGTTCTCCAAATAACCAAATTGCTGTCTAGGAGAAACAACCGCGGTTTTACAGTGATCCCATTAGTGATTGTTCGTTCCTGCGGGGAGTGACCAAGATGCTCCACGAGTGAGGATGTGAGAAAGCCTTCACAGAGACTGGCAGTCTGTGTCGATTTGAAACCTCGCCTGGACGCCCACTCTCAGCTGTCTCTGATCTGATCGTCTCAGCCTCGCTGCAGATATCATGTTTGCTTCTGACTCCTGCTATCCGTGCCGTAGCGGCATAAGCCACGAGAGGAGGAGGATGTGGAAACAGAAGCCTTGATGAGTCACCGTGATGCTGCACATCAAACGCTGGAGTGGGAATAGATAGCAACCATTCACAGCCAAGACATCCATTGAGATGAAACTCGCCAGTTCCAGTACAATTAGGAAATTTCAAGTCCACAAACACACAGATTTATCAAAGGTTTGCACACTCATTCGGACAAGTTCTGGTGTGTGAATGGTGTGGCATAGTGGCCAGTTCTAATTGGAAGGTTGCTAGTAGCAGGGTTCCCACTCTTTCATGAACACCAGATTCAAGGACTTTTTAAAGCACCTTTTATTTTAAATCAAGCACAATAAATACGATCATGGTGGGTGTGTTACTGCCAATCTCGATATATATACACTCACCTAAAGGATTATTAGGAACACCTGTTCAATTTCTCATTAATGCAATTATCTAATCAACCAATCACATGGCAGTTGCTTCAATGCATTTAGGGGTGTGGTCCTGGTCAAGACAATCTCCTGAACTCCAAACTGAATGTCAGAATGGGAAAGAAAGGTGATTTAAGCAATTTTGAGCGTGGCATGGTTGTTGGTGCCAGACGGGCCGGTCTGAGTATTTCACAATCTGCTCAGTTACTGGGATTTTCACACACAACCATTTCTAGAGTTTACAAAGAATGGTGTGAAAAGGGAAAAACATCCAGTATGCGGCAGTCCTGTGGGCCAAAATGCCTTGTTGATGCTAGAGGTCAGAGGAGAATGGGCCGACTGATTCAAGCTGATAGAAGAGCAACTTTGACTGAAATAACCACTCGTTACAACCGAGGTATGCAGCAAAGCATTTGTGAAGCCACAACACGCACAACCTTGAGGCGGATGGGCTACAACAGCAGAAGACCCCACCGGGTACCACTCATCTCCACTACAAATAGGAAAAAGAGGCTACAATTTGCACGAGCTCACCAAAATTGGACAGTTGAAGACTGGAAAAATGTTGCCTGGTCTGATGAGTCTCGATTTCTGTTGAGACATTCAGATGGTAGAGTCAGAATTTGGCGTAAACAGAATGAGAACATGGATCCATCATGCCTTGTTACCACTGTGCAGGCTGGTGGTGGTGGTGTAATGGTGTGGGGGATGTTTTCTTGGCACACTTTAGGCCCCTTAGTGCCAATTGGGCATGGTTTAAATGCCACTGCCTACCTGAGCATTGTTTCTGACCATGTCCATCCCTTTATGACCACCATGTACCCATCCTCTGATGGCTACTTCCAGCAGGATAATGCACCATGTCACAAAGCTCCAATCATTTCAAATTGGTTTCTTGAACATGACAATGAGTTCACTGTACTAAAATGGCCCCCACAGTCACCAGATCTCAACCCAATAGAGCATCTTTGGGATGTGGTGGAACGGGAGCTTCGTGCCCTGGATGTGCATCCCACAAATCTCCATCAACTGCAAGATGCTATCCTATCAATATGGGCCAACATTTCTAAAGAATGCTTTCAGCACCTTGTTGAATCAATGCCACGTAGAATTAAGGCAGTTCTGAAGGCGAAAGGGGGTCAAACACAGTATTAGTATGGTGTTCCTAATAATCCTTTAGGTGAGTGTATATCAAATACCTACTGTACCTGTGTTTATCATTACTGCAGTAATGCTAAAGCATACACTGACAACTAAAATAAAATTTTAGGGACGTTTTTAAAATCCAATGAGAAAAGAGGCTGGTAGAGTGTACAAGAGAGGGAGAGTTTTAATTATTCCTGCTTTTAACATTTATTTCAGTTTTAGTTTTCTTTTTTATGAATCATTACTTAATTAAAACATCAAAATATTGAGATGATATTGTATACATGAATTTTCCAATTAAATGGTTCGAGGATTAGTTCACTTCTAAATGAAAATTTCCTGATATTTTACTCACCCCCATCTCATCCAAGATGTTCATGTCTGTCTTTCTTCAGTCGAAAAGAAATTAAGTTTTTTGAGGAAAAAAACATTCCAGGATTTTTCTCCACATCATGGAAGGTCCAAATCAATGCAGTTTCAGAGGAAGGGCTTCAGAGGCTCTGCACGATCCCAGAGGAATAGTCTTATCTAGCAAAACGATCGGTCATTTTCCAAAAAAAAAAAATGTATATACTTTTTAACCTAAATTGTTCTGCGGCGCGGCACGGATTATGTAATCACGACGGAAAGGTCACGCTAGACGTAGGCGGAAGTACCGCCCCAAGCGAACGTGTGAAGACTTAACGGCCTTCAACATGTTGGTTGCCAAGTCCAATATGTGGAGAAAAATCCTGAATGTTTTCCTAAAAAAAATTAATTTCTTTTACTATTTTTTCCTGCATGTCATGTGCTTGGTTTTTGTAATAGCACCATGCTACTCTAACTAAATGTATTTCATGCTTAATTCAAGCACTTTCAAGGACCTATGTTTAAGTACTTTCCAGTCCTTGAATCCATGTGTCTGAAATTCAAGGACTTTCAAGTTCTTTCAAGAAGTGTGGGAGCCCTGTAGTAGGGATGTTAACGATTAATCGAAGATCGATTAATTGTGGATAATACATTTAGCTGATAAAACTTATCAATCGTCGATTAAGCAGGGTCATGAGTTACACCTTCATCATGACTAAGTTGTAATGTTGTGTTTATTTTGTGTAGGCATATATAGACCCGTTTCCACTGAAATTACCCGGAACAATTTGTCACAGGAACTTTTTTTCCCTTAGACCTGTTGCTGTTTGCGTTTCCATCGCCGTCTAAAGTACCGTGAAGATTAGTCCGGTGACGTAGGACTGCGTGCGGCTTTCCAGTTCCCGCTGGATTTCGTCCTGCGCATAAGCTTAAAGTCCCTGTAAAGTCAAAATTAAATATGTATTCTGAGTTTGAAATGTGTTATTAACCACCCAGCCAAATTTGAATCTCAAAAAAATCTGGCAAGTAAATAATATAGCTTATCAAAATCTTAATAAGCAGCATTCTCTGCTCTCAAACGTTTGGGGGCGTGTCCGCTGTCTGCGCTGAAACCACACCCACTCACGGGAAGCTGCCGCAAGCACACAAGACAGCACTCACGTACAGCTCACGACGGCACCAGATGTCGGCGGACGGGAGGATGAAGGCCGGGGCGGGAGATAGTCGGTCCGGTCCCATTCTGCAGCGGATTACCAGTGAATCTCTCCGATGAAAGTTTGTAAAACTATCCGGTGTAAAGTCACTGCAGAGGCAGGTGTTGGTGCTGATCATCGGCTCTCCATCAAGTTAGCGTTAGCTGTTCACAAAATTAATCCACCTCTTCTTGATATCATCGTTTTTGTTTTGCAAGCTGTTTTGTAAGTTGTAGGCTGTAGTAACTAACGGTACTGACAGTAACTCACGAACTGATGCGAATGTGCTCGTCGCCGGTCCATCGGCCGTTTTTTTAAACTTCATTGTTGATTCGAATAGCAAACAACTCTTACCGCACGCACCGCAACAGAATTTAGGTCGAAATAAAAGCTCAACCAATCAGCATGTTCAAGTCCCACCCCCGAAAGTTCCTGAACTTTGAAAAAGTACTACACTCTAAAAAATGCTGGGTTAAAATAATCCCAAGTTGGGTTGAAAATGGACAAACCCAGCAAATGGGTTGTTTTAACCTAGTGAATGGGTTGTTTTAACCCAGCGATTGGGTTGTTTTAACCCAGTGGTTGAGTTAAATGTTTGCTTAAAACAACCCAATTGCTGGGTTTGGTAAATATTTACCTGGAACTTCAAACACACCGAGTACCACCCCCAAGTTCCTAGTTCCTGGGGAAAGTTCCTGCGGTGGAAACGTGGCTTATATCTCTGTTTAATCTCATATAGGATGCATTTGGTTAAGAATTAGAGCGGTAGTAAAGCACACCGGTGATCATCTTCAGCTTCAGCGCATGCAGCTCAAACAGACTAATAATGACTATGATTGGGACTGTCATGTTACATAACATTGTAAAGAGAACAATATTGTAACAAAACATTGTGAATTATTTGGGTTTAGTTTATGGAGTAAAAAACAGTATCAAAACCTCCCATAAATGCACGGACGAGATCCACACGCGCGCGCACCAATCCAGAAATGCATGCGATATATCCACACACACAAAGCAATCCACAAATGCACGCAAGAGTAGGAATGGGTATCGTTAAGGTTTTAACGGTATTATTACTCTTACCGATACTGCTTATTGATCCTATACTTTAATGGTATTTTTATCGGTTCTTTTTGTTATATATTTTTTTAACATAATTAAGAACATAATTAACTTTGCTTTATAATCTGAAAAGTAAAATATCTATAGCAAAAGAAACAGCAATGTTTGAACAAAGCAAATATAAAACATCTATTTGTAAATGCACCAGTGTGCAGGCATTTTTAGAGTTTTATATGCATAAGATAAGAACAAAGAAACAAACAAACAAATGGTCAAATAAATACACAATAAAACAAAGATACAAATGAAATAAACAGTGCTTTAATTTCAGGAAGGTCACTAACATTAAGTAATATATGGCCTACAAAAGAAATCTAATAAAGTAATGAAATATAAAATAACACTGCATAATTTTCACTGTATAAATTGATAGATTAATGCTTATTAAAGCTAAAGTAATTCATTCAAGAGCTGTGAGTAATTTTCTCTTTGCCTTTTGTCTGATTCACATTAATGGCACAATCTTCAGGTTTATTAGACGCTGCCCCTTTAAGACCGAATGCAGATCTAATAATATCATATTCTCTCATTTCTCCAAACTATTTACACCCATTTAAGATATAAACTGTGGTTAAGTGAATACTCTCCAAGTTGGTCATTTTGACATAGGCTATTTTGTGTGTATTTGATGGTTTAGACACACACACACAAGCCGCCCTGAAGTCGGAAACAGCGTCTCTTGCACAGATTATTGTGCATTTAATAGCTCTATTTATTATCAAACACGTCCCGCAATTTAGCAACAGTAGAGACTGCATTTTACAACAGTCACAGATTGTGCTGATTCTGATGTTAAGTTTGGGTTTAGGGAGAAATGACAGCACCGCTGTGAAGGGAAGGAAGTTCGGGTAGTTTGTAATAGTTTCATCTCATATCTTCTTTTTATAATCCTTGGAATCTGAAATTGAAAATAAAATTAGTTGTGTTTAATATTATCTCATATAGACACGGCTGGCAAAGACATTTTCAAGATAACATCTATATATCAATAATAAATAGTAAGTGCATTTTCTTAATTTCTCCAGTACCGACAGCAGAGCCGATAGCGTTGGACAGAGATGGAAACTCGAGTCTGCAACTTGGACTCGAGTCACACTTAAGTCGCAATGACTAAATGACTTGCGACTTGGACTCACGAACAACTGACCTGAGACTTGACTCGGACTTGACATGAACTTGAAGACTGTGACTTGTGGAAAAAATGCAAGTCTTTTGGCACGGCACTCCCGATTACGTTCTCTATTTACTACCCCACATGACAGCACGAAACACCACCTTTTACTATTCATTCATTCACAAAAGTGCTGCAGCATCTAATATCACAAAACACTTCTAAACACACCAAGCCAGCGAGCGTGTGACGCATCTGAAGGCACGCAAATTCATCACCCATTAGAAAACTGCTGTTAAATAAATTAGCAACAAATAATGGTCAAGCCTTACCTTACAAAAATGTGTCATTTCATTTGAAAAGCAATCAATTGATCCGAAGGGAAGCTGTGGTGTTGCACAGCAGCCGAGGCTTGCTTGCGGTCCATTTTCAAGAAGTACACATTTCCATGTCCTCTTCATGTTTTTCCCATTTGCTAACATGCATATAATCCAGATTTACAAAGTTAATTTGCATCTGGATTGCACGAACACTTTCATACGCAATTTATGACCCTGTCCGACTCATTTCCACAAACGACACACGCAGATGGTTCGTTGTGTCGTTTACTGTAACGCTTGTCTATACACTGGTTTTGTTACCGCCGGCGCTCACTGGAAGACTACATTATCCAGCATTGCTTAAGATCTACAGCAAACTATGGCATCTAAAATAGCTCAAAATACACAGCACTTTCTCCCCCTTGTGGTGGTTCTAAATGGTATAATTTTGTAAAAAAGTTGGAAAGTAATAGTAATGATTTAAGTAGTATTTTGTGTGCTTTATTACGCAGTTTTAATTTAAGTAAATTTTTAAAAGTAATCTATTTCGATAGTTCAATACACTGTTAATTATAACAACTAGCTGAAAAACAAGATATAGCTAAAAATAGAACAAAGACTTGACTTGGACCGAAGGGACTTGTGAACATGTTTGGCGTTGGAGCTTATCGATACTGCTGTCTTTCATAATTTAGCACCGGGGCTCATTTAATACCGGGTTTCGGTCCCTACAGCGAGAGATCCACACATACATGGCAATCCACACATGCAAGCCACAGATCTAATAGAAATGAACCACAACATTAAAGACCTCTTTAAATTTAAAGGAACATGCCGACTTTATGGGACTTTAGCTTATTCGCCGTATCCCCCAGAGTTAGATAAGTCCATACACACCATTCTCATCTCCGTGCGTGCCATAACTCTGTCTGACGCACCCACCGCTAGCCTAGCTTAGCACAAAGACTGGAGGTAAACGGCTCCAGCTAGCCTACTGCTCAATAAGTGACAAAATAACCCCAACATTTTCCTATTTACATGTTGTGATGTGTATAGTTACATCATGTACTAAGACCGACGGAAAATGAAGTTGCAATTTTCTAGACTGATATGGCTAGGGACTATACTCTCATTCCTGCGTAATAATCCAGGAGCTTTGCTGCTGTACCATGGGTGCAGCGGCGCAATGATATTACGCAGCGCCTGAAAATAGTCCCCAGCACGCTCTCTGTGCAAGCAGGTTGTCACGTTGGTTATGTTGACGGAAGTTAGCCTATTTTCAGGCGCTGCGTAATATCATTGCAAAGCTCCTGGATTATTACGCAGGAATGAGAGTATAGTCCCTAGCCATATAGGTCTAGAAAATTTCAACTTTTCATTTTCCGTCGGTCTTTGTACACGTGATGTACACATCACAACATGTAAATAGGAAAATGTTGGCGTTATTTTGTCACTTATTGAGCAGTAGGCTAGCTGGAGCCGTTTACCTCCAGTCTTTGTGCTAAGCTAGGCTAGCGGTGTGTGCGTCAGACAGAGTTATGGCACGCACGGAGATAAAAATGGTATGTGTGGACTTATCTAACTCTGGGGGATACGGCGAATAAGCTAAAGTCCCAAAAAGTCGGCGTGTTCCTTTAATGGTTTTTGACACAATTGCCACAACAACAGGTTTTACAATCTTTATTACATTTAATTTATACAGTGAAGACAGTGTTATTTTACATTTGATTATGTCTGCATGTGAATGCAGTTAGATTTACCTGAAAAACATAAAGCACTGCTTATTTCATTTGTATCTTTGTTCTACTGTATTTATCTATGCTTGTAATTTGTTTATTATTTTCTATGCAGAAATCAAAATTATTCTAGAATGAATGATTCATTCTTTACAAATAGAGCTATTCAAATCATCTGGTGAAATAGTTTTCATATTGCAATATATATCACAGAAAAACTAAATATTGCAATGTAAATTTTTTCCAATATTGTGCAGAAATCATTAATTTGGTAAATATCGGTCAACACAACAAATCAATTGTTGGCGAACTGTGTTCTGTTCGTACAGAAATCTTGTGGTTTCAGTGTTTCTCTCTCCTCACATTCAACTTTAACACAGTTTGCACTTGTTAGACCAGTTAAATATAAAAAAGAAATAAAAAAATGATACTTATACATTTCCATTCTTGTTCTATATGGCGTTAAATTTGAGTGAGGGGAATACATTTTTTTTATATTGTTTAGAATGTTTGTGCGCATTTTGTTTTTATTTACCAGTATTTTACATTATTATTTTTTAATGTAATAATTAAATGCGAAGTGAAGTGTGTTTTTTTTCTATCAAACAACGTAATTTTGACCCAGAGTCTTTTATGTTCAGGAAAAAATTATATTTATTTTTCAAGCTTGAATAAAAAAGAGCTGTCATACAGGTTTTAAATAACTTAAAGGTGAAAAAATTATGACCCTTTGACTAGAAAGTGTAGACATCATTTAACCTCTATTGCGTACAAAGAGACCAAACTTGATTAAAAAACTCCCCATGTTTGCTGGCAGACAAAAAATTAAACATGTAAACTCTTCTCAGGATTACCTGTGTTTTATACACAGAATTTATGTAAATCTGCCCTGATTCTGTGACCCCTGGGAATCAAAGCATATCATCTGAATGTAGCATCTGCATCATTGAAATTACCACTTTATGCAGCTCTGAGGCCTGCTGAATGCAACTGCACTTTAAAATGATTTTTCTCATGTATATTTCCCCCGGGAGGGAGGGGCTTGATATAGTTCTGTTTTCATGTGGACTTCCACTCATTAATCAAATAGTGCTTTGACTTTTACAGCACGCAAGCCAAATGCAGGGATTTGTACAAAAACTATGAGCAGGGTTTTTGCACTCGACAGGTTTATCCATATTAGTTTAGTTTTTTGTGTTTTTTTAAGTCAAGCATCACACACTAAAGAAGATTCTTCAAAGTTGTCAATAAAGCACAATAAGAGATTATTGCAGTACATTTTAGAAAATATTATTTCAGTCTTTCTACTATTTAATGTTTAATTCAATGTTTCTTTGTAATTAGAGATGCACCGATATGAAAATTCTGGCCGATACCGATAACCAATAATTCTTTATATTTGAAAGGCGGTAACCGATATATTGGCCGATAAATCTAAATCCAAATATTTATATAATTTTTGATTTTATATCATTTTGAGATCTTTTTTATAGAGTTGTACTGATATGAAAATTTTGGCCGATACGATAACAGATAATTCTTTATATTTGAAAGCCGATAACCGATATATTGGCCGATAAATCCAAATATTTATATCATTTTTGATTTTATATCATTTTGAGATCTTTTTTATAGAGGTGTACCGATATGAAAATTTTGGCCGATACGATAATTCTTTATATTTGAAAGCCGATAACCAATATATTGGCCGATAAATCTAAATCCAAATATTTATATAATTTTTTATTTTATATAATTTTAAGATACTTTTTATAGAGATGCACCGAAATGAAAATTTTCGATACGATAACAGATAATTCTTTATATTTGTAAGCCGATAACCGATATATTGGCTGATAAATCTAAATCCAATTTTTGATATAATTTTTGTGAGCCTGATTAATAAAACAAAAGTCTCCCCATTAAAAGCCATGTCCCAAGCACACAATCATAATGTTCTCATTATAATTTTATGTAGCCGATATGACAGACAGAAACCGTATTTTCCTTTTTTTTGAAGTGATTCTAATCAAATTTTAAGCAATTCAAGCCCATCATGGTGAACAGTGTGCATCTGAAGTGTCTCAGCGGAAGGAAATAATGCATTATTTATCGGCTTTGATATATCGGCCAAATTTTCTTATCGAGCCGATAATGATAACATTAAAAATGAACATATATCGGCCAATACCGATATTGTGGCCAATATATTGTGCATCCCTATTTGTAATAATTGTAAAAATTGAATATAAATTTTAAGATTGTTTGAAGTAAATCGTATATTAAATCGAGTATATTGCTCATAGCTCTTAGCAAACACCTTAACAAATGCATAGCAATGCCCTGGCAACAATCCACCATTGTAGCAGCAAGCAAGCAAATGTAAAAATAAATCCAACAGTAATTCTAACAAACACTTTTTAATTAACTTTACTGTCTTATCTTAATTGTAAAAATCTAGTAATCTGTACTATTTACATACTACGCCTTTTTTACTTAGAAACCCCAAGTTAAGATTAATTGATTGGCTTGAGTGCCATTTTGTCAAGCAAAATACGTTTTTGAGGCGGGGCAATTCTTAATGGACTTTTAACTCAAGTCATCTTGAATGTTGAATTGTCAATACTACTGAAAAATTTGAGAGAACATCACATAAGCTGACTTCAGAAACTGATGTTGATTTTCCTCAAATGTTTTTGCTTGAACTCACCATTATGGTGATCAGTGTTCCCTTTGGTTGGGCACTTGGAACTATATTACTTTAATTCTCTTCCTATTGATGCAGCAATACAACAAGAAATCAGTTATTTGATTTTAAAGGAAGAGAAGTAGTGTATATATGATTGATGTATAACATAACTATATTTCATGTCAAATAATGATCTTATAAAATGTAGTTGTTAACACTTAGTTGTGAACATTTTGTGAACTAAGTGAACTATACTAAGCATTTGTCAGTAGAACATACCATTCCTATTTCACTTGGTTTTTTTAAGGCAATCGGTTTGCATGCTTTTTTTTAAGAAGTCTTACTAATTAGATTTTACAGTGTACTACAATATTCTAGCTTTCTTGTGCCTGTGAACTGTTTTGATGCTGCAGTGTGGCTATTTCTCCCAGTAAATAAAGGTTACTCTAGTCTGCTTGCATACTGAGAGCATGCATGCATCTGCATGCGTACGTGTTTGTACAAGCATGACCATTACTCTAGCTGTCTCTCGCTTCGCTTTACGTTTTTTTCCCCTCCCATCCCCAGTGAGCAGGCCGTGCACGTTTCTCTGTGGAGAAGCACTTCAGACGTATACTCTTCACACGGCACACACCACATGAATCTTTTAACACTCCCACCACTGAGATTCCTCCCCACAACTCAGAGAAATCTCTTAATTATGGCACTTAACATAGCACACGATAGCTGCAGCCACGCCGCAGAGCGCATAATTCACTGCGCCGAGAGCCCAGACCTCAGAAACACCAAGCGTGAAGACGGAATGAAGACAGAATGTTTTTATACATCCGTGATGCCGCATGTGTGAGGAATCACAAAGAAGGACTCTTGAGAAAAAGCCCTTAAGCAAACCGTTTCTGTGCCACAATAGCACAAAATAAAGCGAATGACAATTTCGAGAGCTTCTCAAGTGTTAACATTCAACCTGGTGTGAATGAATGCGGGTATATCAAGCTCAGCATCTTACAATAACTTATCTGAACTCGATAAGAGCTGTTATATCTTTGCAGCTCGAGCTGAAAATCTAAACGTGTCTTTCTCAAAGGCACAATCCTTCAGTGGACTAATGCAGGCCCTTTCTGGCACAAAGCGGCACATCACGCTAGGGCTGTGCGATACGGACAAAAAATTTCCTTATTTTACAACGTGTAACATTTTACCAGATTTAGTGCTACACTTATTCACTTTTATTTGTTCCTCACTAAATGTTTTGATTTTATAAAATCTTTGTGCACTTATGATTTTTCTAGAGTAACTTTTGCTGCTGAATTATCCACTAATCTAGTTTATCCACCATCTAGTTTATAGTAGTATTTTTGTCATAGATTGTGATTTTATATATATATATTTGTTTTATTTGTTGTTTTTCTTTATAATGAAGTTGTCTGTATTTAGTAGATTGTGTTTAAAGTGATTATTCATTTAGTTCAACACACTGAGGTAATGCTGGGCGGTATGACCAAAAACTTATATTACAGTATTTTTCTAAATTATACCGGTTTCGCGGTATATGACAGTATTTTTTTCCCTATGCATGACTGGCCGTTAACCACATGTTCTACTGATTGAGAGAGGAAATACTGCAGTAGAATGCCCTATTTTACTGTCATGATTCAGAAAAATTCCACACTAGAATTAATACAGGTTTGCAAAGCCCCACAAAATGATACTGTGGGGAGACAACAACCAATAAAACACAGAATACACACTCCTTACAGACACATGAATATTAAAATATGACCACGGAGAGAAAAAAACTGAGTTGAGGGCACCTTAAGCATTTAAAAAATCTAACCCTATATAACAACAAACTGCCAAAACGAGGGAGAAACGCGGAGGAACATTTCAAAGGTCTAAGGATATTTTCTATAGTTTTAAAGGATTAGTTCACTTTAAAAAAAACTTTTGCTGATAATTTACTCACCCCCATGTCATCCAAGATGTCCATGTCTCTTTCTTCAGTCGAAAAGAAATTAAGGTTTTTGATGAAAATATTCCAGGATTTTTCTCCATATAATGGACTTCAATGGGCACCAAACGGTTCAAGGTCCAAATGACAGTTTCAGTGCAGCTTCAAAGGGCTTTAAGCGATACCAGACGATGAATAAGGGTCTTATCTAGCGAAACGATCGTCATTTTAAAAAAAAAATAAAGTTTTATAAGCACAAATGCTCGCCTTGCTCAGTTCTGTGATGCCACATGAATAATACGCAATTACGTTGAAAAGGTCACGCTTGACGTAGGCGGAAGTACCGAAGTACAAAGACATTTGAATATGTGTATATGATCCTCCTTCCACACATTTGTAAACAATGACTCAGTACTTCCGCCTACGTCAAGCGTGACCTTTTCAACGTAATTGCGTATTACGTGACGTCACGAAATGACATAATTCAATATGACACAATTGGATAGTCCTTCAACCAATCAGACCACAAGAGGCGTGATCAACGGGCAACGACCCATCGCTTCTCTATCCGTCATCATGTTAAACCCGCCAATAGCGCGCCAGGTGGATAAGCCAGTCTGTGATTGGTTCCCGCAAAAGTGTAACAGAAGCAGTAGAAATGAATGTACAGGTTTCCAGGCTGAGTTGCAGGGCGAAATCAAATCGCCGACAGATCAGGCTGGGTTTACCCAGTCTAGAGTAATCAGACTTTAGCCATGAAAATGTAACAAGTAACAGAAATAAGCTCAAATGTCAGGGCATGTCAAAACACCTCCAGGTCCCGGAAAACAGCTCAGGGTTCAGAGGGTTAAATTAAACCCAATGGTACCTTTTTTCGGTACTTTAGGGATGTTTACCTCAATAACTATAAAGAAACTGTTAATCATTTATAGAAGTGTTACTGACATTATGCCAGAGCTGTCTGCCATTGTCTGTGATGTTTGTTTACTGTAACATTTACCAGTAAATAGTAGGCTACTAGCTACTTAATTAATTGAATTCATAAAAACAACTTTTTTTAAATTTAATTTCTATTAAAAGATTTCCCACAAATTCGGTGTTGCGTATTTTCTGGTAATCAAATGGAGACACTAATTTAATTTATCTTTTAATTTAAACTAACTTTTTTTGTCTGCACAACTGAGCTTTATACTGTTCAAATTAAAACATGAAAGAAAACTGTTGATTTATTACTTAAAAAATAAAGTTTTGATAATTTATTATTATTGCATTAGCGTTAGTATTATTATTACATTGAGGCGTATCTAAATTCTTCTGTACAACTCAAATAAAACGGTAAAATGCTCACGAAGTGACTCTCAGAGCGGCTCTGGAGATGACGTTTATGCGTTCATGTCCTCGTATGACAAGGAAACACGTGACCGTCAAGCATGCTTCAGTGTGTGTGTGTGTGAGGTAAATTTAAACTGCGCGTCTGCGCCATTCATTCACACATTTGTATTTAAAGGTGCACTGTGTAACATTTTTTCAGTAAAATATCCAAAAACCACTAGGCCAGTGTTATATATTTTGTTCAGTTGAGTACTTACAATATCCCAAATGTTTCCAACTATTTGTAAATCGTGAGAAAATTGCTATTTTAACCAAGGAACCGGGACGTGTGAGGGAGTCGCCTGTCAATGGCGTCATATCTGCGTTACCCTCTGCCTCTTCTTTTATTCAGCAGAAACGCTTTACTCTTACTGCAGTGTGCAACAAGTGTCCTAGCAGCCGCCGAGCGAACGCACAGAGTAACGTCAGAACATCAATTTCAACACACTCAGATGTATCTAATATGATAAACAGAGCTGCGCTACCTCATACTCACAACACTCGGCTCTGCTTCATACTACAGTAACGTTAATAATCACATCCATGAACATGATTTCTGCCCGTGTCCTATCCCGATTCTTTTCCACCGGCTGTGAGGTGAAGACCACATGTCCCAATCACACCTCCTTAGATTTGATTGGATATCTCAAACATTTTGACATTGATGAGCACTTTTAGACCACTGAGACTGATCAGGCTAAATAGATTAGAGGGTTTTTTTGCCTCAAGTGGGCCACGCTGGCCATTCGTCTGTGCTGACGTAAGGATATAGTCTACATAATTATACTATAATTCATTCTCCCACATTGTCCAGCGGCCCACCGGGAAAACTCCCAGTGCTCCAGATGGCCAGTCCGCCCCTGACTGCAGACTGTAATGTTTTCCCACTTCTTTGTTTGGGGTTTTTATATGCTGGGGTGCCAGACAGGATTTCTGTCATTAGTTTAAGTTTCAAGTGCTTTGTCTTGGTCTTACACAAACCCCTCTAAATGAGACTATAATCGTACCAACAAAATCTATAATCTTTGCATCCCTAGTTGATACAAGGCTGAAGGCTCCCGTTGATCCAGTTCAGGTTTTGGGAACTACCCTCTCATATCGTTTTCCCTGCAGCGTCTCAACGCCGGACCGCTAATCACCTAATGGCGAGGATACTTTCCCTTTCGTGATCCAGAAAGCGCGATCATTAGAATGCAGACGACGAACACTCTTACCGCGGATAAAACAATAAATCGCCACGGGAGTCTTCTAAAGCAACTCCGTGAGTACCTCAATGCCACCTGACAGCCGCCGCCATCTTGCCGTGAGTGACGCACGTCATCCAGATAAAGGTAACGAGGGGACTTAAGACGCCACCATCTTGATTCAGCAATAGGGAATGATGACTGTATTTCCACAGAATATTGACATATTTATTTCACAGATGAATAGTGACTGACAGATGAACAATTCCTTGCACTTTATTTATTTATTTCATAATGACATCGTCACACAACACGTCCATATTCAGGGTGATAATTTATACACACACACATGCGCAAAGAAAACAGACACTTGATTCTGACAACATTTCTTTTGTCCTATAATTACAGATGTGCCACTGTTCACAGCCACTTATGACTGACAAACAGCATCTTCAATAAATAACGTTTTTACTGGCAGTGTCTGTAACCTTCAAAATGCTGCCTTATCTGAAAGTATCTATGAAGTAAGTTTCCAGCGCGGTCTGATTCTAACCCTAACGCTCAAAATACTTGGTTTTGAGTAGGACAAACTTAAATTAAACAAATTAGTTCAGTTAAATTAACTTTCTTTTTCTTTACAAGTTCACAGCACTGACATATTTCAAGTAAACTGAACTATTTCATTGTTTTTGAGTTGTATGAACTAATTTCCTTTAATTTAGACTAACTTAAATTTAACTGAAACTGGGCTGGGATTTTTTTTTCCCAGCATGCTTTGCCCATGGCTCGAATGGGAGAGTAAATGCTCAAATTAAGTGTTACATAATGTTTTTAATAATGCAAGATTAATGGTAAGGGAGATAGAGGGCTCTATCATACAGCCGGCTCAATGTGACGCCAGGCGCGACGCAAGTGTTTTTTGCTAGTTTCGGCTCGACGCAGTTCTCATGGTTACGTTCAGCTTAAATCTCAAATGCACTGGCGCATCTGTTCACCCATGGGCGTCTGGTCTGAACACCAGGTGTGTTCAGGAGCATTGCTAGAGCGTTGCTATTGTGAGGAACTGAAAACGACTGCGCCATTGACCAACACACACCTGCTCTAAAGTCAATAGCGCAGTATATTAGTGTTATTTAAAGGGTGAGTTAGTAATATGAGCCTATAGGCGGTGCACAACGCGCGTACACTCTGCTTATTACACACACAGCACAGCGACGCACACCAGCACACACACATTTTTAAATATTAAAAATTAGGGGTGTACACAATTACTATTCGAAAAATAAAAATACTATTCGAATTTTACTATGTTGCTTTGCTGGCCGTAAATGCAGTGAATCCATGATAAATCCCACTAAAACTCGCAGTTATAACTACATCCACTGGGTGGCGCTGTCGAGCGTGTTAATAAGTTGAGTGCATTTGATCACATAATGTCGTCGTCTGCCTCGCAATGTTTGGAATTACTACGATGAAAATTGAAAATGATCTTACAAAATGGAGTTACTTTAGATCAAATGAATTAATGAAACTGAGTTATCATTATCACAACCACAATGAGAAATCACATGAAATCCAAACACCAGTGGAATGAGGAAAGACGGCTGTCCATCACTGCAGTGCAGGTAAGCACAGATGTTCACCGAGTGAGAGCGAGATAACTTATAGCGAAATGATCTCGAGAGATATGCTTCCTTTAAGTTTCTTCGAGGGTTTAAGAACAGAAAAGTTAAAGTGCTGTTAGAGACTTTACTTAACAGTTATCTTTGTGTCTTTGCAACGTCTGTCAGCGGAGCACGTTTTCTTACCCGAGAATAATATCATCCACATGATATTATTGTTTTTTCTCAACATGAAAATGTGAAACAATATAAACACGACAACCATATTCTGACTTGTGTGTATATGTACGTTCTGCACGATAACTGGCGCGCTCTGCTTTATTAGTGTTTTTTTCCGTTTGCGCTGCTTGACCTTATAATGCTTTTGTTCTTTAGGCATATATTTTTTGTTTACACATATTGTTTAATGTTTTGAACTGAATTAAAACCTTAAGATATGACGTAAGCTTGCTGTGTATTACCTAATCATAAGTTTGTTCAGAAATGGTGACAAAAACTTGATGAATAAAAAAAATTACGTCTTTCTCATTTTCTCAAAATAACGTCATTTAAATAAACGAATATTCGTTTTTTATGAGCCCAAATATTCAAATACAATATTTTCGAAAAATGCCCGTTCCCTATTAAAAATAAAAGGATTCCTCTCACCGCTCACATGTAAATAGCGAATCCGCCATGGTGCGAGTGCAACTAGCTTTTAAAGGGAAAGGGAGATGGTTTTGGTCTCCCTTGGATGGTTTTTGGTTTATTACACGTTACGCCCAAAACCCACCCACGACTCATTAAGAGACTAGGGACAACCCTTCTGGACCATGCGCCGGGCTCACAGACTGTTGCAAAAGTGGATTCGGACACGCCCGAAGTGCAACTGCACCATGAGCTTCAGACCTGGCGCTCAGATCGTTAAAATAGGGCCCTTAGTAATGATTAATGTGCTTTATGCTAATTTAGAAGAGTTTCTGTTAATGTGGGTTTCTGGACAGTTCTGACAAGTGGCTTGAGAGCAGGTAAGTTACATGTTTTAAGTTGCTGTACTCATTTAATAAGTGCTATTGTTAACATGTTAGCAAGTAGCAAATTAGCAATTTAGCAAATTAGCATTTTCTGAATTAGTTTGCTATAGCAAAATATTTATGTTGAGGTAACCTGATAATATTAAGTTATATGTATGAATCAGTGTACTCAAATATTTCAAGTTAAGAACAATAAAAATGTATGAGTACAAAATAACTTCTCATTCAACTTTTTTGAGTTCTGACAACTTATTAGGGTTTACAGTGAAGTAAATAACTCATTTGATTTCCAAGAACTTAAAATAAAAAAGTTAATTAAATATTTTGTTACTACTATCAAAATGTATGAGTTAGCTAAAGTATGAGGAGCGATTAACATGCATGAGTAGGGGGCCTTGGAAAAACTTACAAAAGATTATTTAATATTATCTAAAATATGTTATGTTAAAAGAATCAGCTAAAATCAGCATGTAAACTGACAATCATACTCGGCCCCAGACCTGCACAAATGGCCATATGTACTTTAATCCGGTCTTGAGGCCTTTATGAGCATCACAAAGCTCTCAGAAAGCTTGGGAATCTCTGATCTAAGACCTTAAGAGGTGCATTTAATGCAGAAATGTTGTGTACCGAGCCACTGGCTGACTATTGGCAGCTGACATCTGTTTTGGACGCAGCCACTGTGTGTAATTGAATTCATTGACTACCTAGTATTTAACACAGATATGATCACTGAGAACAGCTGGTCAACCATTAAAATCCATAAAGCCAATCCAAACAAATCAAACATGCTCAACAATGCATTTCTGAATTGATCAGCCCAGTTTTGACACCAAGTATGTCTATAATCAGGGTGGGAAATGAACACTCGCCGCCAGCCAAATATGGGTATATTTTATATGGAAGCTTGTTTCTGCCACAGAATAAAAAGATAAAAAAGGCAATTCTGACTTTATATCACACAATTCTGACTTTATATCACTCAATTCTGACTTTATATCACTCAATTCCGACTTTATATCACTCAATTCTGACTTTATATCTCTCAATTCTGACTTTATATCACTCAATTCTGACTTTATATCACTCAATTCTGACTTTATATCACTCAATTCTGACTTTATATCACTCAATTCTGACTTTATATCACTCAATTCTGACTTTATATCACTCAATTCTGACTTTATATCACTCAATTCCGACTTTATATCACTCAATTCTGACTTTATATCACTCAATTCTGACTTTATATCACTCAATTCTGACTTTATATCACTCAATTCTGACTTTATATCACTCAATTCTGACTTTATATCACTCAATTCTGACTTTATATCTCACAATTCTGACTTTATATCACTCAATTCTGACTTTATATCACTCAATTCTGACTTTATATCACACAATTCTGACTTTATATCACTCAATTCTGACTTTATATCACTCAATTCTGACTTTATATCACACAATTCTGACTTTATATCACTCAATTCTGACTTTATATCACTCAATTCCGACTTTATATCACTCAATTCCGACTTTATATCACACAATTCTGACTTTATATCTCTCAATTCTGACTTTATATCACACAATTCTGACTTTATATCACTCAATTCTGACTTTATATCACACAATTCTGACTTTATATCACACAATTCTGACTTTATATCACTCAATTCTGACTTTATATCACCCAATTCTGACTTTATATCTCACAATTCTGACTTTATATCACTCAATTCTGACTTTATATCACCCAATTCTGACTTTATATCACTCAATTCTGACTTTATATCACACAATTCTGACTTTATATCACTCAATTCTGACTTTATATCACTCAATTCTGACTTTATATCACTCAATTCCGACTTTATATCACACAATTCTGACTTTATATCTCTCAATTCTGACTTTATATCACTCAATTCTGACTTTATATCACTCAATTCTGACTTTATATCACTCAATTCTGACTTTATATCTCACAATTCTGACTTTATATCACACAATTCTGACTTTATATCTCTCAATTCTGACTTTATATCACTCAATTCTGACTTTATATCACTCAATTCTGACTTTATATCACTCAATTCTGACTTTATATCACTCAATTCTGACTTTATATCACACAATTCTGACTTTATATCACTCAATTCTGACTTTATATCACTCAATTCTGACTTTATATCACACAATTCTGACTTTATATCACACAATTCTGACTTTATATCACTCAATTCTGACTTTATATCACCCAATTCTGACTTTACATCTCACAATTCTGACTTTATATCACTCAATTCTGACTTTATATCACCCAATTCTGACTTTATATCACTCAATTCTGACTTTATATCACACAATTCTGACTTTATATCACTCAATTCTGACTTTATATCACTCAATTCTGACTTTATATCTCACAATTCTGACTTTATATCACTCAATTCTGACTTTATATCACTCAATTCTGACTTTATATCACACAATTCTGACTTTATATCACACAATTCTGACTTTATATCACACAATTCTGACTTTATATCACTCAATTCTGACTTTATATCACACAATTCTGACTTTATATCACACAATTCTGACTTTATATCACTCAATTCTGACTTTATATCACTCAATTCTGACTTTATATCTCACAATTCTGACTTTATATCACACAATTCTGACTTTATATCACTCAATTCTGACTTTATATCACACAATTCTGACTTTATATCACACAATTCTGACTTTATATCACTCAATTCTGACTTTATATCACCCAATTCTGACTTTACATCTCACAATTCTGACTTTATATCACTCAATTCTGACTTTATATCACCCAATTCTGACTTTATATCACTCAATTCTGACTTTATATCACACAATTCTGACTTTATATCACTCAATTCTGACTTTATATCTCACAATTCTGACTTTATATCACTCAATTCTGACTTTATATCACACAATTCTGACTTTATATCACTCAATTCTGACTTTATATCTCACAATTCTGACTTTATATCACCCAATTCTGACTTTATATCACTCAATTCTGACTTTATATCACACAATTCTGACTTTATATCACTCAATTCTGACTTTATATCTCACAATTCTGACTTTATATCACTCAATTCTGACTTTATATCACACAATTCTGACTTTATATCACTCAATTCTGACTTTATATCACTCAATTCTGACTTTATATCTCACAATTCTGACTTTATATCACTCAATTCTGACTTTATATCACACAATTCTGACTTTATATCACTCAATTCTGACTTTATATCACTCAATTCTGACTTTATATCACTCAATTCTGACTTTATATCTCACAATTCTGACTTTATATCTCTCAATTCTGACTTTATATCACTCAATTCTGACTTTATATCACACAATTCTGACTTTATATCACTCAATTCTGACTTTATATCACTCAATTCTGACTTTATATCACTCAATTCTGACTTTATATCACTCAATTCTGACTTTATATCACACAATTCTGACTTTATATCACTCAATTCTGACTTTATATCACTCAATTCTGACTTTATATCTCACAATTCTGACTTTATATCACTCAATTCTGACTTTATATCACACAATTCTGACTTTATATCACTCAATTCTGACTTTATATCACCCAATTCTGACTTTATATCACTCAATTCTGACTTTATATCACTCAATTCTGACTTTATATCACACAATTCTGACTTTATATCACTCAATTCTGACTTTATATCTCACAATTCTGACTTTATATCACCCAATTCTGACTTTATATCACTCAATTCTGACTTTATATCTCTCAATTCTGACTTTATATCACCCAATTCTGACTTTATATCACTCAATTCTGACTTTATATCACTCAATTCTGACTTTATATCACACAATTCTGACTTTATATCACTCAATTCCGACTTTATATCACACAATTCTGACTTTATATCACTCAATTCCGACTTTATATCACACAATTCTGACTTTATATCTCTCAATTCTGACTTTATATCACACAATTCTGACTTTATATCACACAATTCTGACTTTATATCACATAATTCTGACTTTATATCTCTCAATTCTGACTTTATATCACACAATTCTGACTTTATATCACTCAATTCTGACTTTATATCACTCAATTCTGACTTTATATCTCACAATTCTGACTTTATATCACTCAATTCTGACTTTATATCACTCAATTCTGACTTTATATCTCACAATTCTGACTTTATATCACTCAATTCTGACTTTATATCACACAATTCTGACTTTATATCACACAATTCTGACTTTATATCACATAATTCTGACTTTATATCTCTCAATTCTGACTTTATATCACACAATTCTGACTTTATATCACACAATTCTGACTTTATATCACATAATTCTGACTTTATATCTCTCAATTCTGACTTTATATCTCACAATTCTGACTTTATATCACTCAATTCTGACTTTATATCACTCAATTCTGACTTTATATCTCACAATTCTGACTTTATATCACTCAATTCTGACTTTATATCACACAATTCTGACTTTATATCACACAATTCTGACTTTATATCACATAATTCTGACTTTATATCTCTCAATTCTGACTTTATATCACACAATTCTGACTTTATATCACTCAATTCTGACTTTATATCACTCAATTCTGACTTTATATCTCACAATTCTGACTTTATATCACTCAATTCTGACTTTATATCACACAATTCTGACTTTATATCACTCAATTCTGACTTTATATCACCCAATTCTGACTTTATATCACTCAATTCTGACTTTATATCACCCAATTCTGACTTTATATCACTCAATTCTGACTTTATATCACTCAATTCTGACTTTATATCACACAATTCTGACTTTATATCACTCAATTCTGACTTTATATCTCACAATTCTGACTTTATATCACCCAATTCTGACTTTATATCACTCAATTCTGACTTTATATCACACAATTCTGACTTTATATCACTCAATTCCGACTTTATATCACACAATTCTGACTTTATATCACTCAATTCCGACTTTATATCACACAATTCTGACTTTATATCTCTCAATTCTGACTTTATATCACACAATTCTGACTTTATATCACACAATTCTGACTTTATATCACATAATTCTGACTTTATATCTCTCAATTCTGACTTTATATCACACAATTCTGACTTTATATCACTCAATTCTGACTTTATATCACTCAATTCTGACTTTATATCACTCAATTCTGACTTTATATCTCACAATTCTGACTTTATATCACTCAATTCTGACTTTATATCACTCAATTCTGACTTTATATCTCACAATTCTGACTTTATATCACTCAATTCTGACTTTATATCACACAATTCTGACTTTATATCACTCAATTCTGACTTTATATCACTCAATTCTGACTTTATATCTCACAATTCTGACTTTATATCACTCAATTCTGACTTTATATCACCCAATTCTGACTTTATATCACTCAATTCTGACTTTATATCACACAATTCTGACTTTATATCACTCAATTCTGACTTTATATCTCACAATTCTGACTTTATATCACTCAATTCTGACTTTATATCACACAATTCTGACTTTATATCACTCAATTCCGACTTTATATCTCACAATTCTGACTTTATATCACCCAATTCTGACTTTATATCACTCAATTCTGACTTTATATCACACAATTCTGACTTTATATCACTCAATTCTGACTTTATATCTCACAATTCTGACTTTATATCACTCAATTCTGACTTTATATCACACAATTCTGACTTTATATCACTCAATTCTGACTTTATATCACTCAATTCTGACTTTATATCTCACAATTCTGACTTTATATCACTCAATTCTGACTTTATATCACACAATTCTGACTTTATATCACTCAATTCTGACTTTATATCACTCAATTCTGACTTTATATCACTCAATTCTGACTTTATATCTCACAATTCTGACTTTATATCACTCAATTCTGACTTTATATCACACAATTCTGACTGACTTTATATCACTCAATTCTGACTTTATATCACTCAATTCTGACTTTATATCTCACAATTCTGACTTTATATCACTCAATTCTGACTTTATATCTCTCAATTCTGACTTTATATCACACAATTCTGACTTTATATCACATAATTCTGACTTTATATCTCTCAATTCTGACTTTATTCACACAATTCTGACTTTATATCACTCAATTCTGACTTTATATCACTCAATTCTGACTTTATATCTCACAATTCTGACTTTATATCTCACAATTCTGACTTTATATCACTCAATTCTGACTTTAATATCACTCAATTCTGACTTTATATCACCATTCTGACTTTATATCTCTCAATTCTGACTTTATATCACTCAATTCTGACTTTATATCACACAATTCTGACTTTATATCACTCAATTCTGACTTTATATCTCTCAATTCTGACTTTATATCACACAATTCTGACTTTATATCACTCAATTCTGACTTTATATCTCTCAATTCTGACTTTATATCACTCAATTCTGACTTTATATCACTCAATTCTGACTTTATATCTCACAATTCTGACTTTATATCACTCAATTCTGACTTTATATCTCTCAATTCTGACTTTATATCACTCAATTCTGACTTTATATCTCTCAATTCTGACTTTATATCTCACAATTCTGACTTTATATCACTCAATTCTGACTTTATATCTCTCAATTCTGACTTTATATCACTCAATTCTGACTTTATATCACTCAATTCTGACTTTATATCTCACAATTCTGACTTTATATCACACAATTCTGACTTTATATCACTCAATTCTGACTTTATATCTCTCAATTCTGACTTTATATCACTCAATTCTGACTTTATATCACTCAATTCTGACTTATATCACTCAATTCGACTTTATATCACACAATTCTGACTTTATATCACTCAATTCCGACTTTATATCACACAATTCTGACTTTATATCTCTCAATTCTGACTTTATATCACACAATTCTGACTTTATATCACTCAATTCCGACTTTATATCACTCAATTCCGACTTTATATCACACAATTCCGACTTTATATCTCTCAATTCTGACTTTATATCACACAATTCTGACTTTATATCACTCAATTCTGACTTTATATCACACAATTCTGACTTTATATCACTCAATTCTGACTTTATATCACACAATTCTGACTTTATATCACACAATTCTGACTTTATATCTCTCAATTCTGACTTTATATCACACAATTCTGACTTTATATCACTCAATTCTGACTTTATATCACTCAATTCTGACTTTATATCACTCAATTCTGACTTTATATCACTCAATTCTGACTTTATATCTCACAATTCTGACTTTATATCACTCAATTCTGACTTTATATCTCTCAATTCTGACTTTATATCACTCAATTCTGACTTTATATCACTCAATTCTGACTTTATATCTCACAATTCTGACTTTATATCACACAATTCTGACTTTATATCACTCAATTCTGACTTTATATCTCTCAATTCTGACTTTATATCACTCAATTCTGACTTTATATCACTCAATTCTGACTTTATATCACTCAATTCCGACTTTATATCACACAATTCTGACTTTATATCTCTCAATTCTGACTTTATATCACACAATTCTGACTTTATATCACTCAATTCCGACTTTATATCACTCAATTCCTGACTTTATATCACACAATTCTGACTTTATATCTCTCAATTCTGACTTTATATCACACAATTCTGACTTTATATCACACAATTCCGACTTTATATCTCTCAATTCCGACTTTATATCACACAATTCTGACTTTATATCTCTCAATTCCGACTTTATATCTCTCAATTCGACTTTATATCACTCAATTCGACTTTATATCACACAATTCTGACTTTATATCACACAATTCTGACTTTATATCTCTCAATTCTGACTTTATATCTCTCAATTCTGACTTTATATCACTCAATTCTGACTTTATATCTCTCAATTCTGACTTTATATCACACAATTCTGACTTTATATCTCTCAATTCTGACTTTATATCACTCAATTCTGACTTTATATCACTCAATTCTGACTTTATATCACTCAATTCTGACTTTATATCACTCAATTCTGACTTTATATCACTCAATTCCGACTTTATATCACACAATTCTGACTTTATATCACACAATTCTGACTTTATATCTCTCAATTCTGACTTTATATCACACAATTCTGACTTTATATCACTCAATTCTGACTTTATATCACTCAATTCCGACTTTATATCACACAATTCTGACTTTATATCACTCAATTCCGACTTTATATCACACAATTCTGACTTTATATCTCTCAATTCTGACTTTATATCACACAATTCTGACTTTATATCACTCAATTCCGACTTTATATCACTCAATTCCGACTTTATATCACACAATTCCGACTTTATATCTCTCAATTCTGACTTTATATCACACAATTCTGACTTTATATCACTCAATTCTGACTTTATATCACACAATTCTGACTTTATATCACTCAATTCTGACTTTATATCACACAATTCTGACTTTATATCACTCAATTCTGACTTTATATCTCTCAATTCTGACTTTATATCACACAATTCTGACTTTATATCACTCAATTCTGACTTTATATCACTCAATTCTGACTTTATATCACTCAATTCTGACTTTATATCTCACAATTCTGACTTTATATCACTCAATTCTGACTTTATATCTCTCAATTCTGACTTTATATCACTCAATTCTGACTTTATATCACTCAATTCTGACTTTATATCTCACAATTCTGACTTTATATCACACAATTCTGACTTTATATCACTCAATTCTGACTTTATATCTCTCAATTCTGACTTTATATCACTCAATTCTGACTTTATATCACTCAATTCTGACTTTATATCACTCAATTCCGACTTTATATCACACAATTCTGACTTTATATCTCTCAATTCTGACTTTATATCACACAATTCTGACTTTATATCACTCAATTCTGACTTTATATCACTCAATTCTGACTTTATATCACACAATTCTGACTTTATATCTCTCAATTCTGACTTTATATCACACAATTCTGACTTTATATCACTCAATTCCGACTTTATATCACTCAATTCCGACTTTATATCACACAATTCCGACTTTATATCTCTCAATTCTGACTTTATATCACACAATTCTGACTTTATATCACTCAATTCTGACTTTATATCACACAATTCTGACTTTATATCACTCAATTCTGACTTTATATCACACAATTCTGACTTTATATCACTCAATTCTGACTTTATATCTCTCAATTCTGACTTTATATCACACAATTCTGACTTTATATCACTCAATTCTGACTTTATATCACTCAATTCTGACTTTATATCACTCAATTCTGACTTTATATCACTCAATTCTGACTTTATATCTCACAATTCTGACTTTATATCACTCAATTCTGACTTTATATCTCTCAATTCTGACTTTATATCACTCAATTCTGACTTTATATCACTCAATTCTGACTTTATATCTCACAATTCTGACTTTATATCACACAATTCTGACTTTATATCACTCAATTCTGACTTTATATCTCTCAATTCTGACTTTATATCACTCAATTCTGACTTTATATCACTCAATTCTGACTTTATATCACTCAATTCCGACTTTATATCACACAATTCTGACTTTATATCTCTCAATTCTGACTTTATATCACACAATTCTGACTTTATATCACTCAATTCTGACTTTATATCACTCAATTCCGACTTTATATCACACAATTCTGACTTTATATCTCTCAATTCTGACTTTATATCACACAATTCTGACTTTATATCTCTCAATTATGACTTTATATCTCAATTCTGACTTTATATCTCAATTCTGACTTTATATCACTCAATTCTGACTTTATATCACTCAATTCTGACTTTATATCTCAATTCTGACTTTATATCTCACAATTCTGACTTTATATCACTCAATTCTGACTTTATATCTCACAATTCTGACTTTATATCTCACAATTCTGACTTTATATCACTCAATTCTGACTTTATATCTCAATTCTGACTTTATATCTCACAATTCTGACTTTATATCACTCAATTCTGACTTTATATCTCACAATTCTGACTTTATATCACACAATTCTGACTTTATATCTCTCAATTCTGACTTTATATCTCTCAATTCTGACTTTATATCACACAATTCTGACTTTATATCTCTCAATTCTGACTTTATATCTCACAATTCTGACTTTATATCACACAATTCTGACTTTATATCTCTCAATTATGACTTTATATCTCTCAATTATGACTTTATATCTCACAATTCTGACTTTATATCTCTCAATTCTGACTTTATATCTCTCAATTCTGACTTTATATCTCTCAATTCTGACTTTATATCACACAATTCTGACTTTATATCACACAATTCTGACTTTATATCACTCAATTCTGACTTTATATCACTCAATTCTGACTTTATATCTCACAATTCTGACTTTATATCACTCAATTCTGACTTTATATCTCTCAATTCTGACTTTATATCACTCAATTCTGACTTTATATCACTCAATTCTGACTTTATATCTCACAATTCTGACTTTATATCACACAATTCTGACTTTATATCACTCAATTCTGACTTTATATCTCTCAATTCTGACTTTATATCACTCAATTCTGACTTTATATCACTCAATTCTGACTTTATATCACTCAATTCCGACTTTATATCACACAATTCTGACTTTATATCTCTCAATTCTGACTTTATATCACACAATTCTGACTTTATATCACTCAATTCCGACTTTATATCACTCAATTCCGACTTTATATCACACAATTCTGACTTTATATCTCTCAATTCTGACTTTATATCACACAATTCTGACTTTATATCACACAATTCCGACTTTATATCTCTCAATTCCGACTTTATATCTCTCAATTCCGACTTTATATCTCTCAATTCGACTTTATATCTCTCAATTCCGACTTTATATCACTCAATTCCGACTTTATATCACACAATTCTGACTTTATATCACACAATTCCGACTTTATATCTCTCAATTCCGACTTTATATCTCTCAATTCGACTTTATATCTCTCAATTCCGACTTTATATCTCTCAATTCTGACTTTATATCACTCAATTCTGACTTTATATCTCACAATTCTGACTTTATATCACTCAATTCTGACTTTATATCACTCAATTCTGACTTTATATCACTCAATTCTGACTTTATATCTCACAATTCTGACTTTATATCACACAATTCTGACTTTATATCACTCAATTCTGACTTTATATCTCTCAATTCTGACTTTATATCACTCAATTCTGACTTTATATCACTCAATTCTGACTTTATATCACTCAATTCCGACTTTATATCACACAATTCTGACTTTATATCACTCAATTCCGACTTTATATCACACAATTCTGACTTTATATCTCTCAATTCTGACTTTATATCACACAATTCTGACTTTATATCACTCAATTCCGACTTTATATCACTCAATTCCGACTTTATATCACACAATTCCGACTTTATATCTCTCAATTCTGACTTTATATCACACAATTCTGACTTTATATCACTCAATTCTGACTTTATATCACACAATTCTGACTTTATATCACTCAATTCTGACTTTATATCACACAATTCTGACTTTATATCACACAATTCTGACTTTATATCTCTCAATTCTGACTTTATATCACACAATTCTGACTTTATATCACTCAATTCTGACTTTATATCACTCAATTCTGACTTTATATCACTCAATTCTGACTTTATATCACTCAATTCTGACTTTATATCTCACAATTCTGACTTTATATCACTCAATTCTGACTTTATATCTCTCAATTCTGACTTTATATCACTCAATTCTGACTTTATATCACTCAATTCTGACTTTATATCTCACAATTCTGACTTTATATCACACAATTCTGACTTTATATCACTCAATTCTGACTTTATATCTCTCAATTCTGACTTTATATCACTCAATTCTGACTTTATATCACTCAATTCTGACTTTATATCACTCAATTCCGACTTTATATCACACAATTCTGACTTTATATCTCTCAATTCTGACTTTATATCACACAATTCTGACTTTATATCACTCAATTCTGACTTTATATCACTCAATTCCGACTTTATATCACACAATTCTGACTTTATATCTCTCAATTCTGACTTTATATCACACAATTCTGACTTTATATCACACAATTCCGACTTTATATCTCTCAATTCCGACTTTATATCTCTCAATTCCGACTTTATATCTCTCAATTCCGACTTTATATCTCTCAATTCCGACTTTATATCACTCAATTCCGACTTTATATCACACAATTCCGACTTTATATCACACAATTCCGACTTTATATCTCTCAATTCCGACTTTATATCTCTCAATTCCGACTTTATATCTCTCAATTCCGACTTTATATCTCTCAATTCTGACTTTATATCACACAATTCTGACTTTATATCACACAATTCCGACTTTATATCACTCAATTCCGACTTTATATCTCTCAATTCCGACTTTATATCTCTCAATTCCGACTTTATATCTCTCAATTCCGACTTTATATCACTCAATTCCGACTTTATATCACACAATTCCGACTTTATATCACACAATTCCGACTTTATATCTCACAATTCCGACTTTATATCACTCAATTCCGACTTTATATCACACAATTCCGACTTTATATCTCACAATTCCGACTTTATATCACACAATTCCGACTTTATATCTCACAATTCCGACTTTATATCACTCAATTCCGACTTTATATCTCTCAATTCCGACTTTATATCACTCAATTCCGACTTTATATCACTCAATTCCGACTTTATATCACACAATTCCGACTTTATATCACACAATTCCGACTTTATATCTCACAATTCTGACTTTATATCACACAATTCTGACTTTATATCTCACAATTCTGACTTTATATCACACAATTCTGACTTTATATCACTCAATTCTGACTTTATATCTCAATTCTGACTTTATATCACTCAATTCTGACTTTATATCACTCAATTCTGACTTTATATCACACAATTCTGACTTTATATCTCACAATTCCGACTTTATATCTCAATTCTGACTTTATATCACTCAATTCTGACTTTATATCACTCAATTCTGACTTTATATCACACAATTCTGACTTTATATCTCACAATTCTGACTTTATATCACACAATTCTGACTTTATATCTCACAATTCTGACTTTATATCACACAATTCTGACTTTATATCACTCAATTCTGACTTTATATCTCAATTCTGACTTTATATCACTCAATTCTGACTTTATATCACTCAATTCTGACTTTATATCACACAATTCTGACTTTATATCTCACAATTCTGACTTTATATCACACAATTCTGACTTTATATCTCACAATTCTGACTTTATATCACACAATTCTGACTTTATATCACTCAATTCTGACTTTATATCTCAATTCTGACTTTATATCACTCAATTCTGACTTTATATCACTCAATTCTGACTTTATATCACACAATTCTGACTTTATATCACACAATTCTGACTTTATATCACACAATTCTGACTTTATATCTCACAATTCTGACTTTATATCTCACAATTCTGACTTTATATCACTCAATTCTGACTTTATATCTCGCAATTCTGACTTTATATCTCTCAATTCTGACTTTATATCACTCAATTCTGACTTTATATCACTCAATTCTGACTTTATATCTCTCAATTCTGACTTTATATCTCGCAATTCTGACTTTATATCACACAATTCTGACTTTATATCACTCAATTCTGACTTTATATCACTCAATTCTGACTTTATATCTCTCAATTCTGACTTTATATCTCGCAATTCTGACTTTATATCACTCAATTCTGACTTTATATCTCTCAATTCTGACTTTATATCACACAATTCTGACTTTATATCTCACAATTCCGACTTTATATCACTCAATTCCGACTTTATATCTCACAATTCTGACTTTATATCACTCAATTCTGACTTTATATCTCTCAATTCTGACTTTATATCTCTCAATTCCGACTTTATATCACACAATTCCGACTTTATATCACACAATTCCGACTTTATATCTCACAATTCCGACTTTATATCACTCAATTCCGACTTTATATCTCACAATTCTGACTTTATATCACTCAATTCTGACTTTATATCTCTCAATTCTGACTTTATATCTCTCAATTCTGACTTTATATCACTCAATTCTGACTTTATATCTCTCAATTCTGACTTTATATCTCTCAATTCTGACTTTATATCACTCAATTCTGACTTTATATCTCGCAATTCTGACTTTATATCTCTCAATTCTGACTTTATATCACTCAATTCTGACTTTATATCTCACAATTCCGACTTTATATCTCTCAATTCTGACTTTATATCACTCAATTCTGACTTTATATCACTCAATTCTGACTTTATATCTCTCAATTCTGACTTTATATCACTCAATTCTGACTTTATATCACTCAATTCTGACTTTATATCTCGCAATTCTGACTTTATATCTCTCAATTCCGACTTTATATCTCACAATTCTGACTTTATATCACTCAATTCTGACTTTATATCACTCAATTCTGACTTTATATCACTCAATTCTGACTTTATATCTCTCAATTCCGACTTTATATCTCACAATTCTGACTTTATATCACTCAATTCTGACTTTATATCACTCAATTCTGACTTTATATCACTCAATTCTGACTTTATATCTCTCAATTCTGACTTTATATCACTCAATTCTGACTTTATATCACTCAATTCTGACTTTATATCTCGCAATTCTGACTTTATATCTCTCAATTCCGACTTTATATCTCACAATTCTGACTTTATATCACTCAATTCTGACTTTATATCTCTCAATTCTGACTTTATATCTCTCAATTCTGACTTTATATCTCTCAATTCTGACTTTATATCACTCAATTCTGACTTTATATCACTCAATTCTGACTTTATATCTCACAATTCCGACTTTATATCACTCAATTCTGACTTTATATCTCACAATTCTGACTTTATATCACTCAATTCTGACTTTATATCTCTCAATTCTGACTTTATATCTCTCAATTCTGACTTTATATCACTCAATTCTGACTTTATATCTCACAATTCTGACTTTATATCACTCAATTCTGACTTTATATCTCACAATTCCGACTTTATATCACTCAATTCTGACTTTATATCTCACAATTCTGACTTTATATCACTCAATTCTGACTTTATATCTCTCAATTCTGACTTTATATCTCTCAATTCTGACTTTATATCACTCAATTCTGACTTTATATCTCGCAATTCTGACTTTATATCTCTCAATTCCGACTTTATATCTCACAATTCTGACTTTATATCACTCAATTCTGACTTTATATCTCTCAATTCTGACTTTATATCTCTCAATTCTGACTTTATATCTCTCAATTCTGACTTTATATCACTCAATTCTGACTTTATATCTCTCAATTCTGACTTTATATCTCTCAATTCTGACTTTATATCTCTCAATTCTGACTTTATATCTCTCAATTCTGACTTTATATCACACAATTCTGACTTTATATCTCTCAATTCTGACTTTATATCTCACAATTCCGACTTTATATCACTCAATTCCGACTTTATATCTCACAATTCTGACTTTATATCACTCAATTCTGACTTTATATCTCTCAATTCTGACTTTATATCTCACAATTCTGACTTTATATCACTCAATTCTGACTTTATATCTCGCAATTCTGACTTTATATCTCTCAATTCTGACTTTATATCTCGCAATTCTGACTTTATATCACACAATTCTGACTTTATATCACTCAATTCTGACTTTATATCACTCAATTCTGACTTTATATCTCTCAATTCTGACTTTATATCTCGCAATTCTGACTTTATATCACACAATTCTGACTTTATATCACTCAATTCTGACTTTATATCACTCAATTCTGACTTTATATCTCTCAATTCTGACTTTATATCTCTCAATTCTGACTTTATATCTCTCAATTCCGACTTTATATCACACAATTCCGACTTTATATCACACAATTCTGACTTTATATCACACAATTCTGACTTTATATCACTCAATTCTGACTTTATATCACTCAATTCTGACTTTATATCACACAATTCTGACTTTATATCACTCAATTCTGACTTTATATCACTCAATTCTGACTTTATATCACACAATTCTGACTTTATATCACACAATTCTGACTTTATATCACTCAATTCTGACTTTATATCACACAATTCTGACTTTATATCACACAATTCTGACTTTATATCACTCAATTCTGACTTTATATCACACAATTCTGACTTTATATCTCTCAATTCTGACTTTATATCTCTCAATTCTGACTTTATATCACACAATTCTGACTTTATATCACTCAATTCTGACTTTATATCACTCAATTCTGACTTTATATCACTCAATTCTGACTTTATATCACACAATTCTGACTTTATATCACACAATTCCGACTTTATATCACACAATTCTGACTTTATATCTCACAATTCCGACTTTATATCACACAATTCTGACTTTATATCTCACAATTCCGACTTTATATCACACAATTCTGACTTTATATCACACAATTCCGACTTTATATCACACAATTCCGACTTTATATCACACAATTCTGACTTTATATCACTCAATTCTGACTTTATATCACTCAATTCTGACTTTATATCACTCAATTCTGACTTTATATCACTCAATTCTGACTTTATATCACACAATTCTGACTTTATATCACACAATTCTGACTTTATATCACTCAATTCTGACTTTATATCACACAATTCTGACTTTATATCACACAATTCTGACTTTATATCACTCAATTCTGACTTTATATCACACAATTCTGACTTTATATCTCTCAATTCTGACTTTATATCACACAATTCTGACTTTATATCACACAATTCTGACTTTATATCACACAATTCTGACTTTATATCTCTCAATTCTGACTTTATATCTCTCAATTCTGACTTTATATCTCACAATTCTGACTTTATATCACACAATTCTGACTTTATATCTCTCAATTCTGACTTTATATCTCTCAATTCTGACTTTATATCACACAATTCTGACTTTATATCACTCAATTCTGACTTTATATCACTCAATTCTGACTTTATATCACACAATTCTGACTTTATATCACACAATTCTGACTTTATATCACACAATTCTGACTTTATATCACTCAATTCTGACTTTATATCACACAATTCTGACTTTATATCACTCAATTCTGACTTTATATCTGTCAATTCTGACTTTATATCTCTCAATTCTGACTTTATATCTCGCAATTCTGACTTTATATCTCTCAATTCTGACTTTATATCACTCAATTCTGACTTTATATCTCTCAATTCTGACTTTATATCACACAATTCTGACTTTATATCACTCAATTCTGAGAAAAAAAGTCAGAATTGCGAGATGTAAGCACAATTGTGAGATAAAAGTCGCAATTATCTTTTAAAATGTTTTATTCTGTGGCGGAAACAAGCTTCCATCGTTTTTACAGTGGCAGGTAATTTTGCCTTATCTGTGATGGATAACATCATGTCTTTGACACTTACCAGCAGTGATTATATTTTAAGCAACAGTCTCTGTCAGGGGGAAAAAACGTCAAACATCATTAAAAATGGAAAGCTGCCCAGTTGCTTTGTCGCTGCAAATGAAAATGTGCATTGGAATGTGCTTTTTTCCAAATGCAAAGTGCACACTTGAATGGTTGCAAGCAGATGAGCTGAACACAACTGCACACTGCTATAGCTTAGGAAAAAATCTATTACATAAACAGCTTAAGGGGACTAAACAAGAGTGGTTTAATTACATAAACATAGCAAGTAATTTTATGAATTGAACTCTTCATTCAGCAGCCACTGGTTGGTGGCGAAACCATTCATTTATATTATATAGCCTACTAACTAGAACTATAATAGACTAAGACAGGCAGTAACAGAGGGGTGTTTATACACTTGCACTGCAGAAGGACTGAGGACACTGTAAGGCGCTCTACCTCCACCTGTCGTTCTGCAAAGACACTGGATTCATCCCACGCGACGCGTCTAGAACGCGAGCGTTATGACGAACGAAGCTGTCGCGCGAAGTCGAGAAGTAAACAAATTAGTTCTGCAATGTGGCGTCCGATCACCTTCATTCACTACAACAGCGTTTCCACCGAGTCGCGTTGACGCTCTCCAGCACAGAGTATCTGAAGTAAGAGAACATTGTCCATCCACGGAAACCAAACAACAAACATCTTTGAAAAAATAAACCAGCCGCGTTGTAAATATAAGCGATGAAGTGTCACCGCGCGTGCCAGGATTTAATAAGCGTTCTTCGTACTTTACGACCGTTATAAAACATTACAGCGCGCTTTCTTATGAACGAATCCATCAAGTTACAGAGACAGAAATAAAACAGGGAACAAGCTGTGCGAACAAACATAAATCAATCAAATTATAAAGATAAAAATAACAAATCATTTAACGCAGTAACAAAAATAACGATTTGAAAAGTGTGAGATGGCATAATAATGATACAAAACTACATTTTATTTTTATTATTGTATAAAATACAATAATATTTAATGACACGAAATAAACGGGATATATTTCAGAAAACGCTGCAGTGACGATCTCCTCAGAAAATGACCGTTAAACTGAACTGCAGAACCCGCGAATTTACCACACACGTCATGTGTCAATCATAAATGACCGTACATCCCCGCGAAGGGATCAACAACACGCATGTATTCTCCTCACAAACTCTCCCAACGTTGGAATAGCCGCACAACTGCTCTCTTTCATCCAGTATCCATCCACAAAACACCGAAAACCACCCGATTTTCCCTCAGTCTCGACAGATGCGGAGAGATGGAGGTGCCCAACTTGTGCCCGCTGTTTGACCGCCCACTTAAATGTTCAAATGTTGATATCTTTACCTTGACAGCCGCAGAGCAGCAATCCCAGCAGACAGGTGAATTTGAGGATCATTTTCAGCAGGTGAAAGTGACAGACAGCCGCTTGTGTCGCTAGTTGAAACCTCAGTGAGCCGAATGAAAGTAGCGAATCCAGCTCGAGCTCGCGCGCGCGCTCTCTCTCTCTCTCGCTCTCTCTCGCGCGCTCGCTTTGTGCGCGCGCGCGCGCGTGTGTGTGTGGCTGGATCTGAAATGCGAATCTCACTGCAACCTGTCAAGAACATTTTGTAAAAAGAAAAAAATATATATTAGGATCTCTCTCTCTCTCTCTCTGTCTTTGAGGATTGTCGTTAAATATCAAGTGGTTCTTATTAGATAACATAATTCACAAAAAAGGCTATGTTGTTCCCAAAGTACTTCAAAATATCTTCTTTACCTACTTATTTTGTTCTGCAAAAAGGTCTGGAATGACATGAGGGTGATGACATGGGGGTAAATGAGGCAAAAACATGATTTATCCCTTTCAGGTCTGTGGTTAACATTAAAATAATTAATTAATGAAGAATTTGATTCTTCTTAAAGGCACAATATGTAATATTTTAGGATTAAAATATCCAAAAATGTTATATACACTCACCTAAAGGACTATTAGGAACACCATACTAATACTGTGTTTGACCCCCTTTCGCCTTCAGAACTGCCTTAATTCTACGTGGCATTGATTCAACAAGGTGCTGAATTTAGAAATGTTGGCCCATATTGATAGGATAGCATCTTGCAGTTGATGGAGATTTGTGGGATGCACATCCAGGGCACGAAGCTCCCGTTCCACCACATCCCAAAGATGCTCTATTGGGTTGAGATCTGGTGACTGTGGGGGCCATTTTAGTACAGTGAACTCATTGTCATGTTCAAGAAACCAATTTGAAATGATTGGAGCTTTGTGACATGGTGCATTATCCTGCTGGAAGTAGCCATCAGAGGATGGGTACATGGTGGTCATAAAGGGATGGACATGGTCAGAAACAGTGCTCAGGTAGGCCGTGGCATTTAAACGATGCCCAATTGGCACTAAGGGGCCTAAAGTGTGCCAAGAAAACATCCCCCACACCATTACACCACCACCACCAGCCTGCACAGTGGTAACAAGGCATGATGGATCCATGTTCTCATTCTGTTTACGCCAAATTCTGACTCTACCATCTGAATGTCTCAACAGAAATCCAGACTCATCAGACCAGGCAACATTTTTCCAGTCTTCAACTGTCCAATTTTGGTGAGCTCGTGCAAATTGTAGCCTCTTTTTCCTATTTGTAGTGGAGATGAGTGGTACCCGGTGGGGTCTTCTGCTGTTGTAGCCCATCCGCCTCAAGGTTGTGCGTGTTGTGGCTTCACAAATGCTTTGCTGCATACCTCGGTTGTAACGAGTGGTTATTTCAGTCAAAGTTGCTCTTCTATCAGCTTGAATCAGTCGGCCCATTCTCCTCTGACCTCTAGCATCAACAAGGCATTTTCGCCCACAGGACTGCCGCATACTGGATGTTTTTCCCTTTTCACACCATTCTTTGTAAACTCTAGAAATGGTTGTGCGTGAAAATCCCAGTAACTGAGCAGATTGTGAAATACTCAGACCGGCCCGTCTGGCACCAACAACCATGCCACGCTCAAAATTGCTTAAATCACCTTTTTTTCCCATTCTGACATTCAGTTTGGAGTTCAGGAGATTGTCTTGACCAGGACCACACCCCTAAATGCATTGAAGCAACTGCCATGTGATTGGTTGATTAGATAATTGCATTAATGAGAAATTGAACAGGTGTTCCTAATAATCCTTTAGGTGAGTGTATTTTGTTGACTTGCATGTGTACTAACATTATCCCAGATGTTTCCAAGAAAGAAATTAGCAATTTTAACCAGGACACGGACCGTGTCTGTGCGTTGCCTATTAGTGACATCATATCTGCATTACCCTCAATTTTATTTTGTAGAAACCATGGAAACACCAAAGACGCTTTAATATATTGTGTGTTTTATTAGACAGGTGAGCAACTGTTTGGAGACATTCATGGACAGAAAACTAATCATTGTTCTACAGCTCAACACAGTTAGCCTTATTGTTTAAAGGGGTGGTTGATTATGATTTAACTTTTTTAACTTTAGTGAGTGTGTAATGTTGCTGTTTGAGCATAAACAACATCTGCAAAGTTATGATGCTCAAAGTTAAAAGAAAAGGGAGATATTTTCTTTTAAAGAAATGGCTACAACAAACGGCCAGTAGGGACTACAACGAGCTTCTCGTGGGTTAGTGGCATCACTAACCCTAAAATTCACATAAACCCCAGCAAAGGCCATGTTGAGTAGAGGAAGCGTGAGTAGTGTTGTTGCATGCCGTCAAAACGCTGAACCTTCCTGAACATCATAATCCAAATATAGCTCTCTGTGCTGCACATTTAACGGAGGACAGCAGTTCCCAGTTTAAAAGCAAAAGCTGTTGTTTATGGGCCACAACCTGTAAGTATGTTTTATTCTTTGTTGATGTGTTTTCCATGAATAGTTTCTATCGTTATTTTTATGCTGTAGCAAGGACGTAAACAAAGGCAAACGCTGTTTGGCTCCACTAGCCAGTTACCTAATTGCTTTTATCCAACAAACACCTACAAACTTCTCTTTAATCCCACTAGCGAACTTTGAATGTTGGTGTTTGTTGGTTTTTAGCTGATCAGTGTAAATACAGGCACGCTAAACATGGTTCTGTGTTTGATATTGCCACTGTAATAAATCCATGATTAGTCTTCGTAATGGTCCCATCGTTCTGGTGAACGATATTTGGCTACAGTCGTTAGACAAAACTAACGGTGCTATACAGTCAGCAGTGATCACTATAGATCCAGTCTGTAATCAAATAATCCCTTCGAGAACTGTAGTATCATTTGTTAGAACGATTATATGAAAAAAGGCTACAAGGCAATCATGTATTCTGCTGTACTAAAGCTTTAATCAGGCTAAAATCAAAAGCTAGCATTAGTAGCATTTACAAATAACAGCGTATCTACAAAGTATGAGACAACTACAAATAAAAAACATACCATTCTGAAACGTCCTGTAACAGCTGTTCTTGCACATGTTCTGATCGATCCTCTTCACTAATATTCTCTGGGTCTGATTTGGGCTCAAATTAATAAGGCAATATTGACGCCATTGTTTATTACAGTACACCTGAGCATATGCAACTACCCGTAATGGTGAGGGGCGTCACGTCTCCGAACAACGTGCACTAGGCGGTTAGCGAATCACAACTCACAGGGCCAGCGAACCAATCTTAGCCCATTGCGTATTTCTGAGGGAGGGGCTTCATAGAACCAGGAAGCATGAACACATGTTACAGTGCACCCCATAAACACAATCAAGCCTTCGTAAAAAGCTGATCAACCACCCCTTTTAATCTGTTTTTCTTGATTTACCGCGAGTACCATGTTTTACCATGCCTAATATTGATCTAGCTCACTGCATTGTGCAACAAGTGTTTCATAGTCGCCGGGCGAACGCACAGAGTAGCATTATAACATAACTTTAACACACTCAAATGTGTGTAATATGATTTTAAAAAAGCGCTGCGTTCCCCCACATATGCATGAGCAGAAGAAGCAGAAACGCTCATCTGCGGCAAAATAAAAGCTCCATGAAATTAAGGCGTCATCAAGCTACGCCTTTGTTTTGAATAAGCGAACGCTAGTGGTGAAAAATTACATATTACGGCTTTAAGTCATAGCCTACACCAGCGTTGAGTGAGGAAAAATTATGAAAACTGGAAGGTTGAGAAAAACCTTCAGCCTTCAACCTCAGCTGAAACTCTCAAATATCATTTAGCTACTGCATCAAATTTAAACCTTAGTCGACATGTAATGCATGTTGCGCTCGTCTTTTCTTCCCTGTTGTGCCGTATATCCGAGTGAAACGCTTCTCAAACAAGAACAAATGTATTTTGTCAGATTTTGTCCGTGGGGAATTAATTGGATGCTTGTGGTTTGCTATAGGTGGATCTCATGTGAGTGACAAGTGGCCCCGCCCTCGCACCAGTAAACACTTCCTCAGAGAAGTTTATTGGCATATGATAACTAATTTGATTTAGAAAATAGTTGTTGAATAAGCATTTTAATAAGCGTTTTTGTCAAGAGTAAAATTCAAGCTAACAAATAAACCTCAAAACGACAATGATTTATTGCTCATACATTTTTATGGTGCTTTTGCATACTTTTTAGAGCCTCAGTGCAGATTCATAGTAATTGCATGAAAAAGAACATGGAAAATGGTCTTCAGTTCAGAATATTTCCTATTGTGAAGAAAGAAAGTCATGGTTTTGAATGTCATGAGATTGACAGTTTTCAACTATTTCTTTTAATTCAGGCTTTCAACGACATTTAGATTTTTCTGTCCTTGCTGTATCTCACTTTCAAATCAGTTTCTTTGGTCTTTTGGCTGGAAATGTATACAGTAAGCTCACATAAGATTTTGTAAGTAATAATAAAAATAGCTATATGATAAAGTTGTTAACAATCCATTCAATAAACATGCATATTTTCTCTCATGTGTTCATGCACCTGAAATAGTCTCTGCGATTGAAACGCTGTTGTGCGCAGCAGAATAATATAATAGCAGCTGCGTGCTTGTGTTTTTCTGTTATTACCGCTATTTCCATTCTGCTACAGTATTGTCATTATATTTGATGAAAGCATTCCAGCAAGAGCACAGGGTGATGTCCATATACATAATCATACCGATCGAGACACCATTATTAATATGCTATAATACTAATTTCAACTGCTGTGACTGGGAGGAGATGATTTGTTACTCATAATTTGAACGCGACTCACAGAGCCTTGCTGTTTTTTTTATTTATTTCTCCTAAACGTTCTAGTTTCATCCTGTATGCACAACACAGAGAGCTGAACTGTGCTTAATTATTTTGTCATTTCTCACCTTACCAAACAAATTACGCTCACATTCACTGCATACTAAATGAAGACACCATGTCATTTGGGCGGAATAATGACGAAGATGTGAAGCAATTAGACTTTTGAATTAAAGGGCAAGTATTTTTGTATAAACATCAAGTTGGGGCAAGTTGTCACACTTTTTTTTTTTTTAAATATTGCCATTTTATACAGCTGATTATTAATTTCCATTGGTCAGAACAATGATTTGATATATTTGTGTGTTATTTGTACACTTTTGGAACTATAAACCTCATCAGAACATCCCATTTTTCAGCTGAATCTGCAACTAATCAACTATGAACACACACCTAAACCTGTTTCACACACTTTTACAGTAGCATTCAGATCAAATTCACTCTGATTTGGTCCCAGCCACAAAGAGATTTGTAAATGTGCCTTGAGTATAGATTAATTTCACTCCTCATTAGAGATGTATTACTTCAAAACATTATCACTAAAACAAAAAATGTCACTCTGGTTAGTGCAAACTTTTCATTATCAGATTTGATATACCATGATATTGTTACCAAATTCATAATGCAATTCTAATAAATAAATAAATATATGTGTAAAAAGCATGTTGTACCATGGTACATTTTGGTAAAATATGAAAAGATATTTTACACGATATACACCAATCAGGCATAACATTATGACCACCTTCCTTATATTGTGTTGCCATTTTCCTGCCAAAACAGCCCTGACCCGTCGAGGCATGGACTCCACTAGACCCCTGAAGGCATGCTGTGTCCCAAGGACCCAAGGTTTCCCAGCAGAACATTGCCCAAAGCATCACACTGCCTCCGCCGGCTTGCCTTTTTCCCATAGTGCATCCTGGTGCCATGTGTTCCCCAGGTAAGTGGCGCACACGCACCCGGCCATCCACGTGATGTAAAAGAAAACAAGATTCCTCAGACCAGGCCACCTTCTTCCATTGCTCCGTGGTCCAGTTCTGATGCTCACGTGCCACTGTTGGTGCTTTCGGCGGTGGACAGGGGTCAGCATGGGCACCCTGACTGGTCAGCGGCTATGCAGCCCCATACACAACAAACTGAGATGCACTGTGTATTCTGACACCTTTCTATCAGAACCAGCATTAACTTCTTGAGCAATTTGAGCTCCAGTAGCTCGTCTGTTTGATCGGACCACACGGGCCAGCCTTCGCTCCCCACGTGCATCAATGAGCCTTGGCCGCCCATGACCCTGTCTCCGGTTCTCCACTGTTCCTTCCTTGGAGCACTTTTGATAGATCCTGACCACTGCAGACCGGGAACCAATCAGAGCAGAGTAGACCAATTACAAATGACACTCTTTGAGAAATTAGGTGATGTGTGATGTATATTATGAGAAAATTAAACAGTTTTTTGACATTGGATGCATGTAAACATATTAGGAGACTCCAAAACAAACTTAGGAACCTTTAAAATAGCATAATAGGGGCACTTTAATTGTGAATAAGAGTGAGTAAAGAAACTCCTAAAGGTGTGGACTGAGATAAGTGATGTGCAATTTTGCATGTTAATACATTAAAGCTCAAAACATCTTTTTATGTATTTCTATATCAAATATGAAGCATTCTAAACACATCTAAATGTACACCGTTCTCAATAGCTGACAGAGGACTGTGTACATGATGCGAATGAATATACAGTTTCAAATGTGTCTGTGCACTTCTCCTTCACTAAATGAACTGTGGTAATATTCCCCTTCAGCACAGGACTATTGGCACATGAATCCTAAAGTACAGCAGATGCTGGTCTATCAATTATAGGCATCTGTCCAATCAAATCTGAGTCTGTCTCCATCTGCTCACAATGATGCAGGACAAAATTGAGAGCAGAAACTCGATTGTTACAGAATATTTCTTGTCTGAGGACAGCCGGGACGAGAACTGCTTGTCATTAATATGCAGCTGAAAAAATAAGGGCTGCATGTATTATGCATTCATTGCTGTGCATCATCATCCTCATACAGCCACATGTTTTGAGTTATATATTACTGTCAGATGTCAATCAGGTCTGTTGTTATTGTATTAGCTCAGTTACAAAATGTTATTTCTCAGGTGTTGCTCTGGAAAATTCTGTTTCATTGCAGGATCAGATGCTACTAAAAATGTATTTTAGGAAAGAAACAGATACAGATGCAAATGAGTCGATAGTTGTCATACAGTGAAAATATGGAGCTACAATATAAAATGAATGCGGAGAGCAGCTCAGAATTATGTCTTTGTTAATATGTTCATAATATGCATTTATAATGTGGAAAACAAACTGTGATGTTTCTTCAGTGTCTCAGTTTCTGTTAATCATTTAATTGGTAATGTCACACTCACCTGTTTACTTGAGGAGTGTTTCAAACTAATCAAATTAAATGCAGATTGACTGGTTAACAATGGTTAAAGTGGACCTATTATGCCCCTTTTTACAATATGTAATATAAGTCTCAGGTGTCCGCAGAATGTGTGTGTGTGTGTGTTTCAGCTGAAAACACCCCACAGATCATGTTGTAAATGGCCATTTTTGAGTTGAAGGAAAAACATGCTGTTATTGGGCATGTGTCTTTAAATGCAAATGAGCTGCTACTCCCCGCCCACATTCCAGAAGAGGACGGAGCCTGTACAGCTCGTGCCTTGGATACTCTGCCAAAAACTCCCACTTGGGGGAGGAGCTAAGCTAATAGGTCAGAGCGCCAAGCATATGTTTCTGAGACACTGCTTATGATTTATCTGAATTTTAAAAAAAAAGGAGTGGTTGGATTTTTACCATTATAGGGTGGTTGTGTACACATTTATGTTCAAACACCATGTAAAAATGAATTTTGCATAATAGGTCCCCTTTAATGCCGGCATAATATCATGATATCCAGAAAGTCCTCCAAGAACACAGAGGGAAGAAAAAAACACTCAAAATAATAATAATTACAAAATAATGGCAAGTAACATTGAATCAAACGTGAAAAAAGACTGAAATAGTATTTTCTTGTAAAACCAATAATCATTTTTTACAATGGCGGTTCATGGTCCTGCTCTTATTGTGATTGATTATTTAAAATCAGCTCTTAATTGTTCATCAAAATGTAGCTTGGATCTTTTAAATGACTTCTCTTTTCATTGTCATCATAGTTTTAATATGCAAATACAACCCCATTTCCGGAAAAGCTGGGACATTTTGTAAAATGCAACAAAGAGTCTGTGACTTCTTGCCCTTTATTTAACTGACAATGTTGTTAGCAATGTTATTATTATCAGTGTTGAAAACAGTTGCGCTCCTTGTGGAAATTGATACATTTTATATTTAGGGATTCTTTGATGAATAGAACGTTCATTTATTTGAAATAGAATCTTTTGTAACGTTATAAATGTCTTAACTGTCACTTTTGAACCATTTAACACATAAAGTTGATACTTCAGTCAGTGAAACACAACTGAAAACTAGTTTTAAAAAAAAGTCATTTTTCCGGAGCTATGAAAGAACCTCGGAGCTATGAAATGTTCCTCCAGAGTGACACAGTTGAGTGGAGTCGCACCTGTGCAGTGAAAGAGCAGATATCTGTGGCTCGGGACCTCAGGACGGCTGTGATCGGTGTAATGCTTGGAGGGGAATGTGAAGCAGATCTCCTTCCCTGTGTCATCATGACCCGTTACCCACCTATTACCCCCCAGCACTGGAATCACAGAGGCGGCGGGTGGCACAGATACTGAGTCCCGCTCCCAGCCTGTGATGAGACACCTGAAGCTAACAGCACCTCATCAGCACTCACATAAAGCCACAGCGGGTCTGCATTAGTTCTCAGGCTTGGTGTGTCAATTTTTCACGGTTTAGGATACGTTTCTATCAAGAGTGTTTTAAGCCTAGCTTCTGGAATGCTCCAGTGAGAGAGCTGGGAAGATATAGTGGATAGTTCATCCAAAATGGAAAATTCATTTACTCACCTTCATGTCATTCCAAACCTGTATGTCTTTCCTTCTTCTAAACTAGGAACACTAAAGAAGGTATTTTGAAAAATAAATAAATAAAATACACTCACCTAAAGGATTATTAGGAACACCTGTTCAATTTCTCATTAATGCAATTATCTAATCAACCAATCACATGGCAGTTGCTTCAATGCATTTAGGGGTGTGGTCCTGGTCAAGACAATCTCCTGAACTCCAAACTGAATGTCAGAATGGGAAAGAAAGGTGATTTAAGCAATTTTGAGCGTGGCATGGTTGTTGGTGCCAGACGGGCCGGTCTGAGTATTTCACAATCTGCTCAGTTACTGGGATTTTCACGCACAACCATTTCTAGAGTTTACAAAGAATGGTGTGAAAAGGGAAAAACATCCAGTATGCGGCAGTCCTGTGGGCGAAAATGCCTTGTTGATGCTAGAGGTCAGAGGAGAATGGGCCGACTGATTCAAGCTGATAGAAGAGCAACTTTGACTGAAATAACCACTCGTTACAACCGAGGTATGCAGCAAAGCATTTGTGAAGCCACAACACGCACAACCTTGAGGCGGATGGGCTACAACAGCAGAAGACCCCACCGGGTACCACTCATCTCCACTACAAATAGGAAAAAGAGGCTACAATTTGCACGAGCTCACCAAAATTGGACAGTTGAAGACTGGAAAAATGTTGCCTAGTCTGATGAGTCTCGATTTCTGTTGAGACATTCAGATGGTAGAGTCAGAATTTGGCGTAAACAGAATGAGAACATGGATCCATCATGCCTTGTTACCACTGTGCAGGCTGGTGGTGGTGGTGTAATGGTGTGGGGGATGTTTTCTTGGCACACTTTAGGCCCCTTAGTGCCAATTGGGCATGGTTTAAATGCCACGGCCTACCTGAGCATTGTTTCTGACCATGTCCATCCCTTTATGACCACCATGTACCCATCCTCTGATGGCTACTTCCAGCAGGATAATGCACCATGTCACAAAGCTCCAATCATTTCAAATTGGTTTCTTGAACATGACAATGAGTTCACTGTACTAAAATGGCCCCCACAGTCACCAGATCTCAACCCAATAGAGCATCTTTGGGATGTGGTGGAACGGGAGCTTCGTGCCCTGGATGTGCATCCCACAAATCTCCATCAACTGCAAGATGCTATCCTATCAATATGGGCCAACATTTCTAAAGAATGCTTTCAGCACCTTGTTGAATCAATGCCACGTAGAATTAAGGCAGTTCTGAAGGCGAAAGGGGGTCAAACACAGTATTAGTATGGTGTTCCTAATAATCCTTTAGGTGAGTGTATATATATAGGGGAGAGCGGGGCACAACCTAATGTGGGGTTAGTTGTAACACACATGGTTTAACACTTTCCACACATGCCAGGATGACGAAACTTAGTGTATTTACTAGTTGCCATATCAACATTAGAGAAAAATTTCATCAAAATTAAAAAACCTTTGGAAGATATCACTGAACATTTGTTTAACCATAGCAAAAGAAAATTTCTTACTGAAGTTCATTTTTCACCTCTGTTTTTTGTGTTTATTAAATCTGATATTATTGTAATCTTATATCTGTTATTTAAGAGTTGAGATGGTTCTTTAATGCTGATCTAACAGCAGAAGACACGAGCCGGGGCTGAGCAGGCGGGGCATGTTGTCACAATGAGCCCCTATTAGAACTACGCTATTATATTCTATACGTTCATGAATTCTATTGAGAAACCATGAGAAAAAGACTGAATGCTTAATTATTATTCTTTTTTGAACTATGCTGTATCAAAAATTAGTTATTTTTAATGATTAAAAAATGCCATTATTTTATTTGAAAAAGGTAATAATTGTATTTTATTGACAAATTTTTTTTGTTTTTCTTGGGTATTTTTTTTATTCTATCAGATAACATTTTAAGCAGTCATATGGTCGTGTCAGTGTACCCACCTATGGGGCATGTTGTCACAGTTCACTTCCATCCTTTCGGAGTAAACGTGTGCAATTAATGTGGGGGGAAAATACTCTGAACCCCAAGTGGATTTACACAAACTGAGAAAGTCAAAAAGTGTCCGGTTGTGCCCCGCTCTCCCCTAATATATATAAAGGCCAAGGCTCATCGATGCACGTGTGGTCTGTGAACGGACAAGTGCTGTCAATCGATTAAAAAAACCCTAATTAATCACACAATTTTTCTGTAATTAATTGCGATTAAAACACAAGTTTTTCATATTTTTATATTGTAATAATTTCACAGTTAATCTCTAAATTAGAGAACTTATTCTTTAATATATATAAAATATTTTTTGTAATGGCATCTTTTTATGAATGAAGGCCAGTATCACTGATACTGATGTCTCTATGAACATTAATGATACATTCAACTTTACAGAATAACTGAAAGCTATCAATATCAGGTTTTTAAAAAATAACTTTTAATTGAAGTGAACTTAAAACAATCTTCACATAAACCCATTATAATAAATGTCATATTTACATGTGGCCTTTATAATCAATGTACAGAAATGTAATAAAGTTATCAAACAGTCTGCACTGCATAAATTATAAATTAAATATAGATTAAACCTTAAGCTATAATCTTCTCTGTTCCCTTTGTTCTGTGATGAACATTAATGACAGACATCATTAGTGGATCACTTTAAGATCTGCAGCTGCCGAACATGACGTGCATCTCATTTCCTCAAAACTCTTTAAGTTCATTTAAGACGTATTTAACTCATTTAAGACGCTCTTATGAGGATTTTTTGGGCATAATTCTGCTCTTGAATGGTTTAAAAGCATTTGCATGAATACAAGCGTGATCAGAATGTAGCGCTAGCCAAAGGATGACAGAAAAAACGGATGCTGCGTTAATAGCGTTAAATATTTTGAACGCATTAAACAGAATAAATTAAATGCATGCGCTAAAGCACTAATATATATATATATATATATATTACACTGTATACGGAGTGTCTATTTACACTAAGTGCAAATAGCTCGCCTTGTTGGCAGAGGTTATTTGCACTAACTCCGCACACTGATGTCTGATTAGGCCAGACAAAATTACGGAAGATGCTGGATTGTAAACAGTAGCAATAGTGTAGGGGGAAGGCACATGGCAGGAAGTTTTGATGCAAACCGACCCGAGGTTTGAATCCGCCTTTTCCGAACTCGCTTTACGCATTCCATATCAGATCGGAAAAGCATTTATTTTAAATAAAACTGAAGAAAATATACTAATTTGTGTTTAATAATAAAGAATTTATATTTTAGGGTTAGCAGTAGGGAGGGCTTTATTGTCCCAATAAGGTGGCATCCATTTAATAATTTTAATAAATATAATAATTTAAACTATGCTATTATTGCATACCGTTTAATGTACAACAACTCTGAGGTGCAAATAGTGTCTACAACTATTTATAAGTATAGCATCTAACTACTTTTACACTTATTGCAAAGAAAATACTGCTACTTTTACTTAAATAGACTAGACTATTGACGTATATATAAATATTTACGTGTGTGTGTGTGTGTGTGTTGAAAAGAAGTGCACATACTTAAAAGTATATTTTTTTAAACCTGTACTTCCAGATAATATACTATTAATAAAATAAAATGCCACTTAAGTGTACTAAAAGAGAGCACTTTCATGACTAAAAAGTGCACTTATAAAATATGTACTTTAACCCTCTGAAGTCTGCACAGTTTAGGGGCCCTTTAGAAGTTTTGACATGCTCTGACATTTGTGCTTTTTTCAGTTGCTTATGAACACATTAATGGCAAACATGTCATTACACTGTATTCAGCACAAACTGGGCTACCATTATAGTATGTACATGTATGTACAGGTTTTTGAAAAAAACAAAAAATGTAAGTCACTGAATTAAGGCCTTAAACACACAATAGATATGTGTCCACAAGACTTTTGACTAATGGGTGTTGTTGCCTAGAGTTTTTGCTTTAAACTGATGTGAGAATCATTGTGCCTACTCATTCACATAAAAATATATATTGATTTACATTTTGTAAGACACTTTTTCTTTACAAAGCCCGTATGTGAAGGGGTGTGAATGATCATGAATAATGCTGTGATTCACACCTGAGAGGACAAAAGAACCGCATAATGAGCTGCATAATGAATGAGCAACAGGACAAAAGAAATATATTTTGTTGTAGTTTATTTAGAATGTAGTCAACAAAGGCACATTACAAAGGCCTATCATATTTTAAATTATCAAAAGATTTGACATTACTATTTTTAATGTTTTATGCTAAAGTCTTGTGCTAAAAAACAGTAATATTGTGACACTGAATACAATTCAGTATTCAGTAAATACAAATAACTGAATAATTGGTAATGGTGAATGTTTTAAGTAAAATATTTGGGATTTAAAACAACATAATGCAATGCAATTATGATTTCAAAGAGTATAGGGTGAATTCAGGTTGATTGGGACACTTTTTCCCCAGTCATTTCAATGGCAAACATTTTCTGAATTTGACTGATTTTGTAAACTATCCGATACACAGAATACTCAAATATCGAGTTTCGGTTCATTTATGAGACATGCGTGCAATGCATGATTATAGGCTATTGTCTGCTATTAAATTTATTAAATAAGAAGCAAATATATTAAAAACATTGATTAAAATTAGGATACAATTTATACAAAACGAAATTCCCTTTAAAGAAAGGCTTTCTACAAAACAAAACTTAATGAAGTGGTCAAAATCATTTTTGACAAACCGTGTTTTGATATATTGCGCATCTGATGCGTCCTTTATTACTCGTGCTGTTCACTTTTCACAATCAACATATATTAAATTAAAAAATAACATTAGGCTATAATATTTAAACATCAATATGAAACAAAATACGTTTTAAAGGCTACTGACCACAAAATGTTTGACTGGTACTATATTTATAGCATCTGAGCAGAAATTTGCGAATAAAAGCTTTAATGATGTGACACTAGGCTATTTTACAATAAACACTTCATAATCTGTCCAAAACAGGCCAAATAAATCTTGTCTAAACAGTCTTACATCAATGACATTTTATGTCGCAGCAGAACATTTTAAATAATTGTTTTTTAATAATCTTTTGTAAATGTGTTGATTAACATACTAAGGTGCATATAAAGTACTTGATTATAATTTTAAATGTAGTGTGTTCAGTATTACATTTAAAGTTAATGTATTTTAAATTTAATAAATTACAACTTTATGGTTACAAATAAAAACAAATACATGACATGCAATTTTCAATAGAAATGACATGAATGGATCTTTTAGTTTAGGCAGTACACTTTAACCATATTTCAAAGACAATAGAAGTGATGAAATTACATATAAAGCCTTAAGGGGGTAAAAAAAAAAGCACTTCACAGTTCAGCTAATTGCATTTAATATAAATGTAAGCTATAATCAGTTTTCATTTAATTGCAATTAACCTGCAATTAAGGGTCCGGAAACATTGCATACTGTAAGTATATTATCACAGTAATAACTTTTCTTTTTGAAAGTATGATTTGAAGTATGGAATATTTTTCATTTCATATTTCAAAATCTTCTTTTTCATTCCACAGAGGGGAAAAGTCATGACGTGAGGATGAGTAAATGATACAGAACGTCCATATCCATTTAAGATTGGTATGTTTCTATATATGGGGTGTTTTATGGGATGCATCTGGTTGTTGTGGTCAGAGTGTGTAGGTTGATGAAAGGCAAATTATTTAACATTGGGTCAAGATGCTGGCAGTAATGTGGTACAGAATCAAAGCACTGGATCTATTTCTGACGGCTTTGGAAAGCAGCATCCGCGCAAATGGAAAGCAACTTTAAAAACCTTCTTTATTTACAGGGCAAGCATTAAATCCATATTATAAAACAGATCACTACATCAAATTCTGATTGAATGTGCATTTGAAGCTGATTTACAAACATAATCAGTTTATCAATATCAAAGTTATGGTATTTGGCAGCTGTAACTTTAAGTTGTTTATTTTAATCGTATGGTTGAAATATATGACTTGTTAGACTGTTTCTGTCTCTGTCAGAGGGAAAGAAATGCATTTAAAGCGTTTACAGTGCAAATTAAACCGCTTGTTATTACCCTAATTATGAGCATATACTGATCAGGTGACAGGTGAAGTGAATAACCTGATTATCTCTTCATCACGGCTCCTGTTAGTGGGTGGGATATATTAGGCAGCAAGTGAACATTTTGTCCTCAAAGTTGATGTGTTAGAAGCAGGAAAAATGGGCAAGCGTAAGGATTTGAGCGAGTTTGACAAGGGCCAAATTGTGATGGCTAGACGACTGGGTCAGAGCATCTCCAAAACTGCAGCTCTTGTGGGGTGTTCCCGGTCTGCAGTGGTCAGGATCTATCAAAAGTGCTCCAAGGAAGGAACAGTGGAGAACCGGAGACAGGGTCATAGGCGGCCAAGGCTCATTGATGCACGTGGGGAGCGAAGGCTGGCCCGTGTGGTCCGATCAAACAGACGAGCTACTGGAGCTCAAACTGCTCAAGAAGTTAATGCTGGTTCTGATAGAAAGGTGTCAGAATACACAGTGCATCTCAGTTTGTTGCATTGAAGCTCCAAATTCCCCAGATCTTAATCCAATCGAACATCTGTGGCAGGGCCGGACTGGGACAAAATTTCAGGCCGGGAAATGTCACACCCATTCAGGCCATCCCATACACCCACGACTAATTTTGGAACCATGGAGAACCATATTTTTGTACGGTCATCACATAAGAAAAGGTTTAAATCCTGCAAAATAATGAAAGGTTCTCTCGTGACCTTCACTTCACTTCCCTTTTCCTTTTCATTATCTTCATTTTCCCTGACATCTCTCTGTCTCGACTCTCTCCCTTGTGTGTGTGTTTACTTTTTTGCTACTTTTCTTGTACCCGTCACTTCTTCTTCAGCAGGTCTACCGTTAGGTACCGTTAGGAACAGAACTGTCTCAGTTGGAATCACTTGTAATTTGTTTGCAGTATCACATTAGGACAATGTGTTGTTTTATCTTAAAATGTCTTAAATATCCAATTCATGCAAATATATTTTCTAAACTGCTTAAATGTCAAAATTAGTACAATAATAAATACATCATGACAATATCTTTATAGAAAAATCATAATACTGAACATGTTATTGCATTATTACTAATATTCTTTTAATATCTGCTAAATTACTACTGTAACTTTACAATAGATAATGATGTCATTTAGCATACAGTTTTTTGAATGACGATAGTAATGGGCGCTACTGCTAACATTTGCTAGCAGTTTAATACTTAGCTACGTTAAAGAAGACAAACCCACAGTAGCCTTTTACCAGTGAAACTGACCTGCATTTGAAGCCCTGAAGAGGTCAGTCATTTTGCTTTACAATAGACAATTGTATTCAAGGATTCATTCAGAGTTACACATCTGCAATAAAACATATGAATATTCTAGAGTACTTGATGCACCGTCATCACCTTCATCATCCAATTTAAATGCACAGTATCGTTCAAAAGTTTGGGGTCAGAACGATTATTTTTTTTTTTTTTAGAAATTGGTACTTTTGGCACATTTATCAAATGTGACAGTAAATACATTAGACCAGCGTCCTGAGGTGGCTCCAGCCCCAGACCAGCGTCCTGAGGTGGCTCCAGCCCCAGACCAGCGTCCTGAGGTGGCTCCAGCCCCAGACCAGTGTCTTGCGAGGGCTCCAGCCCTAGACTAGCGTCCTGAGGTGGCTCGAGCCCCAGACCAGCATCCTGAGGTGGCTTCAGCCCCAGACCAGCATCCTGTGAGGGCTCCAGACCCAGACCAGCGTCCTGTGAGGGCTCCAGACCCAGACTAGCGTCCAGAGAGGACTCCTGGCCATGACCCCATAGTCCTGCCCAAGAAAAATTGTTGGTGGACACCCTGAGAAGGCCTGAAAGGCCGAACTCCAGGATCCAGGTCCGGCCACGCCTCACGGTCCAGGTCCGCCCACGCCATGCCAGGGTCTGGCCCGCCCCCCCTAGACTTCTGTTGGGGCTTTGGTTTTGTTTGGCCGTCTGGGGCTGCCCATAAAGGGGGGAACTGTCACAGGGTGTTTTTGGTTATGTTTCATGTGTTTAAAGTTTGCCATGTTCACTGTCATGTCTTGCCATGCACTTCCTGGTCTTGTCATGTGATCCTGCCATGTGCTCCTTTGTCTTGTGTTCTGTTGTCATGTTCTCATTGGTTTATTGGTTTATCATTCTTCACAGGTGTGTCTAGTCTTTAGTCATTGTGTATTGTTCTATGTAACCCACTGTTGGTGAGTCTTTGTTTATGCCATGCCATTGTTTTTGTTTAAACCAAGTCAAGCTAAGTCAAGCCAAGTCTTTGTTTTGTTTTGCATTGAGTTGTTAAGTTAATAAACTGCACTTGGGTTCAGAAAACTTGCCTTGCAGTGGATGAATGTTACAGTATCACAGTTTCCACAAAAATATGAACTGTTTTCAACATAATCATAAATGTTTCTTGAGCATCAAATCATCAAATCATCATATCAGAATGATTTCTGAAGGATCATGTGACACTGAAGACTGAAGTAATGATGATAAATTCAGCTTTGATCACAGGAATAAATTACACTTTACTATATATTCACATAGAGAACAGCTGATTTACAGTGGAATAATATTTTACTGTATTTATGATCAAATAAATGCAGCCTTTATGAGTGAAGAGACTTCTTTTTGAAACATAAAACAAAAATCTTGCTAACCCCAAACTTTTTGTATATTATCATAATTAAATGACATGAGGACAGTCAAAGGTCACCATGCATTTTAGTGTAACCTCATACCCTGATCGGGTAAAAATCTGACCGCTGCAATGGACATGATTTAATAACTACAATTATGAATCTGGAAACTTTACTTACTGTAAGTTATACAGTGTAAGTTTTTCCTAAAACATCAATATCTTTACCCTTACTAAAAGGGTCTGTTATTTTAGGAAAATTTAATTAAGAGTGTCTACACATATCTATATGAATACAGTGATATTGCATTTATTGAGCTTTATGTTTGTTCTTCTGAATGCTTTTATATTCATACAGAAAGTACTTCTATGCATGCTGGATGTTTCCTAGTCTAGCTTTCAAATAAACCTGGCATGGTTGGCTCAGGACTAATTACTTATGTTCGCGCTGTATAAAAGCATCTGCTAAATGCATAAATGTAAATATATCAAGCTCAAGTTGCTCTTGATAAAAAGCATGCATGCAAGTATCAGTCTTCGTCAAACCGCACATCACCCAGAGGATCAGAGCCCGCTGGCATGAAAACTTCCCTTACAGTATAAACGTGATTGAAACTTCCTCTGCAGAAGCTCCTGTGGGACAAAACCCAGAAGGTGGACAGATATCGCAGTGACACAATTAAACTCAGGGGCTCAGATGTCATTATAGTGAAGCAGATCTCATCCAGCATCTCTGTGACCTTCACTGTCAGTTCAGCCCATTGCTTAACCGTCTGAACCTGACCTTTCTCAGCCGGCTCTCTGTCTCTTATCTTTTATATTACGTGATAAAACCAGCCTCGTTTTTTTGCTGTTCTTCTCTGGCTGAACTGAGAAAAACTGGCATTGCCGTATCAGCTGTAGAGGACGACAGGAAGAGAAGAGTTTGGCGTTCTGAAGTCAGGTGATAGATGATGTGTTCCCCATTGATACACTGACAGTGATGGAGCTTAATGTCAGTGTGGCCCCATTGTGAGCGTGATAAAGGGCCGACGCATTGGCAGGCGTTCAGTGTGATTAGCACGTATCCTTCTCTGTCTGCCTCTGTTTCTCATGTTAAAAAAGCCTTCAAAACTTGTCATTTTGAGGCAGCTTGAGAACTCGTCAGAGCTCTGCTTTTGACACTGAATGCAACTGCAAAGATGCATTTTTCAATACAACTCCCATCCGTTGGTCAAACTATCAGATAGTCCATCTGCAAGTTCACAGCATTAATGAAGTCAGTGTTGCTGTGCACGCAAACAAACAGGCCTGAGTTTCTAAAAAGCATCATAAGTAGAAAGTAGAAAGAGACCATTGGTTCACGATGCTTTTGGGAATGTCTGAAACTGCAGCATCACGTCATTCCTGGGATTCGGTGCCTTTTGTGTCCTCAGTAAAGATCATACCATTTGAACTCTAAGCATATTGAAGTGGATTAAAAAAATTATTTGAGACATTTTACAGCATTTTGAATGACCACATATACCCATTTTTCCTCTGTCCCCAGGCCTGTGTAGCTCATTTTTACGATAAATATGACACTTACTATACATGATTTTTACATTGTTAGGTATGTCAGTAATGATTCTCTCTAATATGTATATACAGGTGCTGGTCATATAATTAGAAAAAACTTCATCAAAAAGTTGATTTATTTCACTAATTCCATTCAAAAAGTAAAACTTGTATATTATATTCATTCATTACACACAGACTGATATATTTCAAATGTTTATTTCTTTTAATTTTGATGATTATAACTGACAACTAAGGAAAATCCCAAATTCAGTATCTCAGAAAATTAGAATATTGTGAAAAGGTTCAATATTGAAGACACCTGGTGCCACACTCTAATCAGCTAATTAACTCAAAACACCTGCAAAGGCCTTTAAATAGTCTCTCAGTCTAGTTCTGTAGGCTACACAATCATGGGGAAGACTGCCAAAAGACGACCATTGACACCTTGCACAAGGAGGGCAAGACACAAAAGGTCATTGCAAAAGAGGCTGGCTGTTCACAGAACTCTGTGTCCAAGCACATTAATAGAGAGGCAAAGGGAAGGAAAAGATGTGGTAGAAAAAAGTGTACAAGCAATAGGGATAACCGCACCCTGGAGAGGATTGTGAAACAAAACCCATTCAAAAATGATTCACAAAGAGTGGACTGCACCACTACACACAGACGTATGCAAGACATGGGTTTCAGCTGTCACATTCCTTGTGTCAAGCCACTCTTGAACAACAGACAGCGTCAGAAGCGTCTCGTCTGGGCTAAAGACAAAAAGGACTGGACTGCTGCTGAGTGGCCCAAAGTTATGTTCTCTGATGAAAGTAAATTTTGCATTTCCTTTGGAAATCAGGGTCCCAGAGTCTGGAGGAAGAGAGGAGAGGCACACAATCCACGTTGCTTGAGGTCCAGTGTAAAGTTTCCACAGTCAGTGATGGTTTGGGGTGCCATGTCATCTGCTGGTGTTGGTGTGTTTTCTGAGGTCCAAGGTCAACGCAGCCATATACCAGGACGTTTTAGAGCACTTCATGCTTCCTGCTGCTGACCAACTTTATGGAGATGCAGATTTCATTTTCCAACAGGACTTGGCACCTGCACACAGTGCCAAAGCAACCAGTACCTGGTTTAAGGAGCATGGTATCCCTGTTCTTAATTGGCCAGCAAACTCGCCTGACCTTAACCTTGTGAAGAGGAAGATGCGATATGCCAGACCCAACAATGCAGAAGAGCTGAAGGCCACTATCAGAGCAACCTGGGCTCTCATAACACCTGAGCAGTGCCACAGACTGATCGACTCCATGCCACGCCGCATTGCTGCAGTAATTCAGGCAACAGGAGCCCCAACTAAGTATTGAGTGCTGTACATGCTCATACTTCTCATGTTCATAGTTTTCAGTTGGCCAAGATTTCTAAAAATCCTTTATTTGTATTGGTCTTAAGTAATATTGGTTATGTTTCATGTGTAACATAGTTATATTCTAATTTGGGATTTTCCTTAGTTGTCAGTTATAATCATCAAAATTAAAAGAAATAAACATTTGAAATATATCAGTCTGTGTGTAATGAATGAATATAATATACAAGTTTCACTTTTTGAATGGAATTAGTGAAATAAATCAACTCTTTGATGATATTCTAATTATATGACCAGCACCTGTATATATTGTTTCAATTATTACATTTATTTGAACAATTATAATAATCAAGGTTTTTATTTATTTACTTTCCCTTTTAAACGAGTTAGTTATTTTGTCCACCCTGTTATTCTTTTATCCATCCTGTTATCAGTTTGTCCATCCTATTATTATTTTATCCACTATTATTATTTTGTCCACCCTGTTATCAGTTTGTCCACCCTGTTATTATTTTATCCACTATTATTATTTTATCCATCCTGTTATCAGTTTGTCCATCCTATTATTATTTTATCCACTATTATTATTTTGTCCACCCTGTTATTATTTTATCCACTATTATTATTTTGTCCACCCTGTTATCATTTTGTCCATCCTGTTATTATTTTGTCCACCCTGTTATCAGACTGCACAAAAATGTATTTTAAAAACTGTTTGACTTTCTCCACTTTATATTTTCAACAGGAATGACCCAGCCTTGATCAATGTTTTTGAGCTCTTACTAGACATAGACTATCCTAAATAAAATATTTTAAATAGCATGCAGGATCAGAGTTGGGTTTTTGAACAACTGTATCTTAAACATAAAATGTCAATAAGAGAACCATCAGAAACCTTATGTTGTGCAAAGGGTTGTGAGCAATATAATGAAATGCAGTGGAAATAATATAGCAGTAGTATAGTAATATTATCATAGTGTTATCTTGCGTGCTATTTAGAGCGTATAGTATGCAAATGGAAATGCAGCTCATGTTCACAGTATTCAGCATGAGGATTCATCTGAGCAACAGACATCCATGGTTCTTGTCAAAACAAATGCACATGATCATCAAGTGGTGTAACAAGCAACAGCTGTTCCCCACTGATGCACATCACGCATTCGGAGAGTAAGAAAATGGCCAACTCAGGCGAGTGAAAACTACATGCTGAAACTGCCCGTTACTTCATGACAGAGAGGATGCACTGGGTCACTTGGCACATGGGACTGTCATGCTTTACACAAAACCTTTCCATTGCTCAAAAGGTTCTTTATACACTCAAAAAAAAATATTTAATTAATCAAAATGAGCTAAAGTAACATGATTTGGTTAACATTTTGTCACAACTTATTTGTATACCATTCTTCTAAAGTGCATTTGTGAGGTCAGGCACTGATGTTGGACGAGAAGGCCTGGCTCGCAGTCTCCGCTCTAATTCATCCAAAAGGTGTTCTATCGGGTTGAGGTCAGGACTCTGTGCAGGGCAGTCAAGTTCCTCCACACCAAACTCGCTCATGTCTTTATGGACCGACGCTTTGTGCACTGGTGCGCAGTCATGCTGGAACAGGAAGAGGCCATCACCAAACTGTTCCCACAAAGTTGGGAGCATGAAATTGTCCAAAATATCTTGGTGTGCTGAAGCATTAAGAGTTCCTTTCACTGGAACTAAGGGGCCAATCCCAACCCCTGAAAAACAACCCCTCCACCAAACTTTACACTTGGCACAATGCAGTCAGGCAAGTACTGTTCTCCTGGCAACCGCCAAACCCAGACTCGTCTATCGGATTGCCAGACAGAGAAGCGTGATTGGTCACTCCAGAGAACACGTCTCCACTGCTCTAGAGTCCAGTGGTGGCGTGCTTTACCCCACTGCATCCCACGCTTTGCATTGCACTTGGTGATGTAAGGCTTGGATGAGCTGCTCGGCCATGGAAACCCATTCCATGAATCTCTCTACACACTGTTCTTGAGCTCATCTGAAGGCCACAGAAGTTTCAAGGTCTGTAGCTATTGACTCTGCAGAAAGTTGGTGACTTCTGCGCACTGTGACCCTCAGCATGCACTGACCCCGCTCTGTGATTTTACGTTAGGGTTATTCAGTTGCTGTTGTTCCCAATTGCTTCCACTTTGTTATAATCCCACTAACAGTTGACCGAGGAAATTTCCTGAATGGACTTATTGCACAGGTGGCAACCTATCACGGTACCACTCTTGAGTTCACTGAGCTCCTGAGAGCGACCCATTCTTTCACAAATGTTTGTAGAAGCGTCTGCATGCCTAGTGCTTGATTTATACACCTGTGGCCATGGAAGTGATTGGAACACCTTGGCTGAATCTGAAATCGCCCTCTAAACCCAGCAAACACAAGGAGACTATAAAGGGAACAAACAAGGCAGGTGATGAGGGAGAACAGGTGGGGCAAATCAATCAATAATCAGGTAACAAGAGGGGTGGGGTCAAGACAATAGACATGAGAGCACATGGCACAAGGAACACGTGACAAAACCATGTGCTCACACAAAACATGACAAACACAAGCACATGGCCAGCAAAGACAAATACCAGCCATGTGCTCACACAAAAACAAGACCAAACTGGGAGTGTCAGAGTTCTGTCACATTGGCTTTTTATTAGTACTTATAAAGCACATATTAATGCCTTATTCTGCATGACCATATTCTACATCCCTTAATCCTACCCAATACCTAAACTTAAACGCTACAAAAACGAACTTACTAATTATTAATAATCAGTAAATTAGGAGTTTATTGAGGCAAAAGTCAATAGTGAATAGTGAATATGTGTTCCCCATACTAAAGTGTTACCAGAACAACTGTATATTCTGTAAATAATCAGTGTGTATCACCATTGTTTGGACAAACAGAAATTCTGATTACAAAGTCTAGCTGGTCTAAATGGTCTAAAACACCTCAAATGTATTTTTTTCTGCAGTAAAATCAATTATATTTTAATTCAGTTATATTTTTTAATTTAATATTTTGTATTTTGAGGGAATTTTACGGTACTAACTAGTATTTATGCAATAATTATGATCCATTTGTTTCCACTGAATGTAACTTTTTTCTAATATTTTATTATTTTTCAATTAACCCCTTCATTGCTGTGTGCTATTTTCTGCCGGTCCTTTTTGACCATCAGGAGTACAAGTATTACTATTTTTTATGACCATTTAACCTTTTCGAATAATAATGTCCCTGATTTTGTTGCCGTTCTTGTTGTGTGTGTGTGTGTCAAGTCAAGTCAAGTCAACTTTATTTATATAGCGCTTTTTACAATGCAGATTGTCTCAAAGCAGCTTCACAGTGTTAAACAGGAAAATAATGAACAGAATTTGATTCGGCTGTACAGCCGCTCTGGAGAAAACGCTGATGTCATCAGCTCATTTAAATTATTATATATATTCAAGTAATGTAGTTGATATAGTTCATTTAGTTTAGTAATTAAATTTATTTGGATATTTATTTGAAAATTTAGTGTCCCCAACTGAGCAAGCCAGAGGCGACAGTGGCAAGGAACCAAAACTCCATCAGGTGTCCTAATGGAGAAAAATAAACCTTTGGAGAAACCAGGATCAGTCGGGGTGCCAGTTCTCCTCTGGCCAATTAACAAACAGTGTATGATTATTATTTTGGCAGCCTTACAGGTCAGAAGTAATATTAGATGGGAATATTTGAAAGATCGGAGGCATCACGCCAGAGACGGGTTTATTGAGGATGGCGTGTCGATTAAACAATTATTAAATAGGAATATTCAAAATATCGGAGTCATCACGCCGGAGATGGATCCATTGAGGATGCCATGTCGATGAGCAATTTCAGAGGGTAGACTAATTGACACGGTCTCTGCAGACACTTCAGGGATGCATTGGTAATGTCTGGGCGCTGGTCCACCATCTGATCTGGATACGGCCCGGATCCGGCTGACTGCAGTAAACCTCGGGATAAACAGAGAGACTAACATTAGCGTAGATGCCATTCCTCTTATGATGTAACGAGTACATCAGGTGTTATGGGAAGTGTTCCCGGCTCCGGCTGACCTAGTTAATGCAGCCTAACTATTTGAATAAAATATAAATTAAAAATGTTTTATGTGTATGCCATAGTAAAGAGATGCGTTTTTAGTCTAGATTTAAACTGACAGAGTGTGTCTGCTTCCCGAACAATGCTAGGAAGGCTGTTCCAGAGTTTAGGTGCTAAATAGGAAAAGGATCGACCGCCTGCAGTTGATTTTGATATTCTAGGTATTATCAACTGGCCAGAGTTTTGAGACCGCAATAGACGTGATGGAGTATAATGCGTTAAGAGCTCGCTCAAGTACTGGGGAGCTAAACCATTTAGTGATTTGTAAGCAATTAGCAAGATTTTAAAATGTATGCGATGTTTAATAGGGAGCCAGTGCAGTGTTGACAGAACCGGGCTAATATGGTCATACTTCCTGGTTTTAGTTAGACCTCGAGCTGCTGCGTTTTGGACCAGCTGCAGTTTATTTATTAAGCGAACAGGGCAACCACCCAGTAGAGCATTACAATAATCTAGCCTTGAGGTCATGAACGCATTAACTAACTGTTCAGCATTTTGCATTGAAAGCATATGCCGTAATTTAGATATATTTTTAAGATGGTAGAATGCAGTTTTACAGATACTAGAAACGTGGCTTTCAAATGAGAGATTGGTATCAAAGAGCACACCCAGGTTCCTCACTGACGACGAGGACTTGACAGAGCAGCCATCAAGTGTTAGACAGTATTCTAGGTTACTACATGTAGAGTTTTTTTGTCCAATAATTAAAAATTCAGTTTTTTCTGAATTAAGTTGCAGGAAATTACTAGTCATCCAATTTTTTATATCAGCTATGCATTCCGTTAATCTTGTGAATTGGTAAGTTTCATCAGGGCGTAAAGAAATATAGAGCTGAGTATCGTCAGCATAACAATGAAAACTAACGCCATGCTTCCTAATGATATCTCCCAGTGGTAGCATGTACAGGGTGAAGAGCAACGGTCCTAGCACTGTGTGTGTGTGTGTGTGTGTGTGTGTGTATTCACAAAAATCACCAAGTGCCAATCCATTAGTCATAAGTGTCAATTTTGACCAAAGAACACTAGAGTTAAACACAAAATGAACTAGTTTTTTGCAGATGTCTATAGGCAGTGCTCTAGGTTTTTTTTTTTTTTAAATGCAAAGATCCAAAAGTTTTCCTGGTTTATAGCATTCCCAGGATAGACCTCATCTAATTATCTGGACATATGAAGGTGCAATCAAACAGCATGCAGAATCAGAATGACTGCAGGCTGTTATTATTAATCCCTAATAAATCCCACACGCCCACTGGAGTAACACATCTAGTGGTAGTGGAATAATCCGTCGGGAGTAACGGTTGAACGGCAGGTGACGGCGAGGGGCTGTCAAGCATTAATTTCCCTGGAAGTTCATAATGCATGTTCAGTGCCAGTGAAACCAGCAGCGTCTTCTGATGGAGCCGTGAGATGCTCTTTTATAATGCAGCACAGCTTCAGTGGCAGGACAGCGCTGATGAAAGTGAACACCAGTGGGAAAATATCACAGCATTTTCTTATACCATTCTTTCATTACAACTGGATATGAACTTTAAGGGGAAAGTGGTATGATATCCATGATATTCTCGCTTCTAGATATGACTCAGTATGAATCTGCAGGATTTATAATTCAATAAATATCTTGTTTTCTACCTGTTTTATCCACCAAGTGAAAATAGCAGGTTGTGAATTGCAAAGTCCACCTGGCAACCACAATAGAAGTAGAGATGCTTGCCTTAGCACGAGCAAAAGGATTTCATGGAATTAAAGCGCTTTGGGAAATCAAAGCCTGTGGAGAGATGAAGTCTCAGCGTCGATAATCTAGTTGACATTGTAAGCACATACGGTCAGATCTTCAGCACTTCAGACCAGCATTCATGAGTTCATGAGCTTGATCTAAACCT
>CM077195.1:1849064-1906564 GCA_039654625.1 Rhinogobio ventralis
CGCTGACAGCTGATTTTGACAAACATAAAAATTACGAAGCTGGGAAAAATGAAAGGAATATGAGAAAGTGGTGTTTTGTAAAATAAACAATTCATAATATTTATTGATATCAATAAATGACAGAATGGCATCGTTTTTTTCTCTCTACGAAACTTTAATATTCTTTAATATTGTTTCTCCCAGATGCAAAAAGCAAATAAAATCTTTTCACATTCATTTTATAACTCTATACTCTCACTACATGGCAGTATTTGATTCATTTGTGTCTGTTTTTATTTCTCGCACAGGAAGTTGATGAGAAACATCCTGGCTATAGATTCTTCAGTCATGCATCTGCCTCGTGAACTTTTTCTTCTCCAGTCTTTGCAGTGACCTATGGCTTCTTCTCAGGCGATGAAGAAAACATGTGATATGATCAGCAAGTGGTTGTGTGATTTGATGACAGCTGTTGCTCCAGCGGCGTTTCTTTCCTCTGTGCTGGAGAAGAACTGACATGATTATTAATGCTCATATAAATGTGTTACAGACATGAATGAGTCCTCAAATCATGCATCTTGTTGAGGAGAGGAGTGACATTACTGATGTAGGCGATCAGGTGTAAATGTTTCACCTGGTAGACGAAAAAAATCAATACATTAGACAAGAATATCATACACACATACTGACCCAAGAAACTAAACCAATCTCAATACATCAGCAACAGCATAGCAACGCCCATAACGCCCTAGATACTGCATAGCAAGCTAAAATCATTCAGAACTCTTAGCAATGGCATAGAAATGCACAAAAAATGTTCAGAACACTTTAGCAACATCTTGCCCTAAATACAACTCAAAGCATCTGCACAGAAAAAGTCAGCATTGCAGAAGCAAATACACTCACGTGTGCTTCAGAACATGTACACATAAATTTTTTCTTGATATCTGTTGTGATTGCCACTTTTAAAGGGGTGGTTGATTATGATTTTACTTTTTAAACTGTAGTGAGTGTGTAGTGTTGCTGTTTGAGCATAAACAACATCTGCAAAGTTACGACGCTCAAAGTTCAAAGCAAAGGAAGATATTTTCTTTTACAGAAATCTCTTTTTAAGGACTACAACAAACGGCTGGTAGGGACTACAACGAGCTTCTTCACGCGTTAGTGACATCACAACCCTAACATTTACATAAACCCTGCCCCCGGGAGCATGTTGAGAAGAGGAAGAGTTGCTGTAGTCGAGCACATTTGGGAGTCGCTCAAGCTGTCGTCCGTCTTTCACATTTATTGATACAGTACGAACACAAATGCAATAGCATGTCATAAAGCAAGATGACAACATAAGTTATAACCGTAATTAAACTAAAGTACACCTGTTCTCTCTTCATGCAGAATGTGCTAATCAATGACTTGTAGATCGTTAAATTCATCAACTAACCCTTCAGAAACGCCCTGTCTCATTCTACGTTGTCACTTCTTCTTGAGTCTCTCCATCATGAGTCTCTCTCAGCTTTACTTTCATTGCGTCAGGGTTTTGCCAGCATTATAAACCGCTCCTGAACTAAAATTAACACCCTGAATCCCGGTTTAAATTCATGGGGTTGAGTGGGCGGTTGTCAGTTTTTTGTTTCCCCTGTTGGGCTGTTTCTGAATGCTCTTTGATGATGAGCAGTGCTTGTGCATGTGATCTGTAAGTGTGTGGGACAGTGAGGGTTCATCTGTGATTCTCTCGAGGCTTTAATGACAGCAGGAAGCCCATCAGAACAGCAGCTCAGAAGAAAAGAGACCTGTCGGGCCTGAGGCAGCTCTCTTACTACAAACAATAAAGATCTCCATCACACCGGCTGCCTTACATGTGCTATCGTGCTCCAGAGCCGCTGCAGAGCTTGGTAGGGCTGGGGACAAATGAATGCACAACCTTATGCAATTAGAATACAGAAAGCACAAGGTGAATTTTATGGAAACCGCCAAGCTTTTCAGCTCATATTTCACCCAGAAGAAAAAGCAAGAAAAAGTTTGTTTTCAGCACTATTAAGAATTTTTGCATTGCAAAATTATGACAAACACATTTTTGTTTCAAATCCATAATGCAAAAAAATAAAAAACGGTACAATTGAATTTTCGTCATTACTTTGCGTTTGCTCACAAACACCACATTCCCAATATAACCATCCCACAACCCAGAGAAACTCTTGTGTCAACATAACAGATCTGTGCCTTTACTCATACATGCATAAAATAACACTTAATTTCAACATTCACCCAATTCAGTAAAATGCAAAGCATGCTGGGAACTAAAAATCCACCAATGCAGTTTCAGTTAATGCATCAAAAATTATTAATGTATTCCCAACACAAATGGATCAAGTAAACTTAAAGGGGTCATGAACTGCATTGTTTTATTGTTTTATAATGTTTCCCGTGGTGCACTTATAATGTTAGTATGATATTTACATCAAAAATCATAATTTAGAAATAAATTGCATTTTTCCTACCCTGATTTTAGCCTCTGATTTGAACACTCTGTTTGATGGGGCGTGTCTGTGAGACTTCAGTGTAAACGCCCACTGCTGTGATTGGCTGCTGTGAGACTTCAGTGTAAACGCCCACTGCTGTGATTGGCTGCTGTGAGACTTCAGTGTAAACGCCCACTGCTGTGATTGGCTGCTTTGAGACTTCAGTGTAAACGCCCACTGCTGTGATTGGCTGCTGTGAGACTTCAGTGTAAACGCCTACTGCTGGGATTGGCTGCTGTGAGACTTCAGTGTAAACACCCACAGCTGTGATTGGCTGCTGTGAGACTTCAGTGTAAACGCCCACAGCTGTGATTGGCTGCTGTGAGACCTCAGTGTAAACGCCCACAGCTGTGATTGGCTGCTGTGAGACTTCAGTGTAAATGCCCACAGCTGTGATTGGCTGCTGTGAGACCTCAGTGTAAACGCCCACTGCTGTGATTGGCTGCTGTGAGACCTCAGTGTAAACGCCCACAGCTGTGATTGGCTGCTGTGAGACTTAATTGTAAATGCCCACAGCTGTGATTGGCTGCTGTGAGACCTCAGTGTAAACGCCCACTGCTGTGATTGGCTGCTGTGAGACTTCAGTGTAAATGCCCACTGCTGTGATTGGCTGCTGTGAGACCTCAGTGTAAACGCCCACTGCTGTGATTGGCTGCTGTGAGACCTCAGTGTAAACGCCCACAGCTGTGATTGGCTGCTGTGAGACTTAATTGTAAATGCCCACAGCTGTGATTGGCTGCTGTGAGACTTCATTGTAAATGCCCACAGCTGTGATTGGCTGCTGTGAGACCTCAGTGTAAACGCCCACAGCTGTGATTGGCTGCTGTGAGACCTCAGTGTAAACGCCCACTGCTGTGATTGGCTGCTGTGAGACTTCAGTGTAAACGCCTACTGCTGGGATTGGCTGCTGTGAGACTTTAGTGTAAACACCCACAGCTGTGATTGGCTGCTGTGAGACTTCAGTGTAAACGCCCACAGCTGTGATTGGCGGCTGTGAGACTTCAGTGTAAACGCCTACTGCTGGGATTGGCTGCTGTGAGACTTCAGTGTAAACACCCACAGCTGTGATTGGCTGCTGTGAGACTTCAGTGTAAATGCCCACAGCTGTGATTGGCTGCTGTGAGACCTCAGTGTAAACGCCCACTGCTGTGATTGGCTGCTGTGAGACCTCAGTGTAAACGCCCACAGCTGTGATTGGCTGCTGTGAGACTTCATTGTAAATGCCCACAGCTGTGATTGGCTGCTGTGAGACTTCATTGTAAATGCCCACAGCTGTGATTGGCTGCTGTGAGACCTCAGTGTAAACGCCCACAGCTGTGTAAATATGAAATATGAAATAAGTATTACATGTTTAACTCTCTCGAAAACTTTTAGCACGTTTTTACTATTACAGCTCTCAAGGTTAACTAATCGTGAAAAGTGTTGATTGTAGCGTTATATTCAGATCATGGCATGAAAGGTTGCAGTGATGATCAAAGAATCCACAGTGAAATGTAGTGAACACAAATAAATAATGCTCAACTGAGACATTCACATTGTTGAACATAAATAAGCACATTCCCAGCATTAGGATCCTTTGGAAGGTGATGTTATTTTTAGTCTGTTCATCTCTCCTCATCATCTCACTAACACTCCAGGGGGCGGGGCCAAAGTTGCGATAAAGAAGTATGCGTTGATCTTCTTCTGCAGAGGCATCTATTACAGCAGGGCTAGTCAACTGGCAGCCGTGGGCCAAATGCGGCCCGCCAGTCATCTTTATCCGGCCCTCCTAAACATTTAAAATCAGCGCGGTTACTTTAAGATCGAGCCCGCCACACATTCACGTTTAGCCAATCTGATTTGTTCCCTGCTGGAAGTTGTTTAAAAATGACAAGAACCAATTTACACTCAACGTCAGCATATTTTTTGCCAGATGAATGAGAAAAAAAATCAAGACTGGAAAAATGTCGCTCTCTACCTTGAAGAAGAGAACAATTGACAGTGAAAACAGACAGTTTTGTGGAGAATGGACAGAAAAATACCTGTTTCTACCTGTTTTACCGAAACCAGTATGTTTAATATGCAGTGAGTGTATCGCTGTAACAAAGGAGTACAACTTGAGAAGACGCTTCAAAACCAAGCATGCAAACTTCGACACTCAATATCCTTCTGGCTCTGTTGCTCGTCGACGTAAAGTCTTCTTACTGCTGACTAGGAGCAAAGACGAACCATCATGTTTCAGTCGTTTACCGAGCAAGAGAAGGCTAGAGCAGCATCTCTCCATGTAGCATGGATCCTCTGGAAAAAGAAAAAAACGTTTACTGATTTGGTGAAAGATTGCATGCTAGCAGTTGTACAGGAGATTGTGACTGAGGATTAAACCAGAAACAACATCATTGCCTCTATTCAGAAAATTCCAATGTCTGACACTTCAACCAAACGAAGAGTTGAAATACTGTCAAATTAAGTTTTTAAAACTCTTTTAGAACAATAGTAATTAGCTGTGGATGAATCTAACGATGGTAGTGATGTGGGACAGCTGTATCTGTATGTGAGATTTTTTGATGGGGTATGCTTTCATGAGGAACTGCTGGGATTAATTCCATTGGAGGGACATGCAAGTGGTGAGATACTTTTTAATAATGTTTCTTTTTTTGTACTGAGCACGGACTAGATTTGAAACAGGTAAATACGCTTGTAACAGATGGCGCTCCTTCCATGGTGGGTAGGGTGCAGGGGTTGTATGCGCGCTTGGCCGAAGTTGTGCCACAAATGAGATCGCTGCACTGCTTGATTCAACAGAGCGTTCTTTGCGCTAAACTAAGTGGTGAATTTAAAAACACAATGGATAGTGTTATGTCTATAATTAATTTCAAACTTCAAGCCTACAGCACCGCTTGTTTTGCAAGTCTGTTGATCACACTGATTTGCTCCTGCATAATGATGTACGGTGGCTAAGTAAAGGCAATGCACTAAGACGGTTCTGTGAACTTGTGCAAGAGATAGTTGCTTTCCTTCAAGAAAGTAATCACAAGAAATTTCTCTCTCAGATGCTTGACGAGACTTTCATGGCAGACGTGTGTTTTCTGAATTATATTTTCAGTCATTTGAACAGCCTTAATCTGGGGTTAAAGAATAAAACCATGAGCAATATTGTGGAAAAAACTTGATGCATTTAAACACAAGATGGACTTGTTTGTAACCGATTTGAATAGTGCGTTTCCCAACACCGCGGGACTTCATCAAAAACTCCTCAGCAAAAACTACCCGAGGTATAACAGATTTTTTGGAAAAGCTGCGTTTAAATTTTGCTGCGAGGTTTGACAACTTCAATATACCCCCCCGAGGTGATGCAGTGTATCAAGGACCCATTTATTGTTGATACGGGAGGAAAGCTTTGCTTCTAAAGCCAAAGAGGTGCTCATTTCACTCGATGAAGGATTGCTGCAATTGGAGCTCATAGACATCCAGACGTCATCTGATGCAAAGAGTACATTTCTGTCTGGAGGATGTGCACAGTTCTGGGTTGAACTGAACCAGGACCAGTTCCCAAACACCAGAAGTTTGGCCATTTTCATTTTGACTATGTTTGGTACAACTTACACATGAGTCAAGCTTTTCACATATGAATGTAATAAAAAAAACAAAAAACACCCGATCCTCCCTTTCAGGTGAACACCTCCATCAGTTCTTGCGGATCACGCTAACTTCTTATGAGCACAATTTTGTTGCTCTTTCAAGATCAAGCAAATGCAATTTTAGTCATTAGCAAAAGACTGGCATAGGTTGTGAATACTTGTTGAAATGTAACAATGTATCAAAGTTAAACAGCCATAAACAAAAGCAGTTTAATATCTCTGCAATATTAAACAGTGCTGTACAATAGGTTGATCATTGACATGTTGATTATTTGCACTTGCTTTGAATTTTTTGTACAATGTTCATAGTTTAACTATTAACATTTAGCTCTTGCAATGTTAAACTGCTTTTTAAAATATGATTTAAAAAAAGAAAAGTAAAGTAAATATTAATATTTAAAGTAATATTTAAGTAAATATTAAAAGGCAAAATACTGGATACAAGCTGTGTGTGCATGTTTTTTTTAATATATGGCCTATAAGTAATAAAAATAACATAGAAGTTATAACACAATAATAGGTTATAAAAGAATGGTAAAAGTTTGGCCCGTGTAACGAATGTAAAATAAACATTATTTTCTCTCACAATCTTTTCTTGTTAAAAGCTCTGATTCTCTTATTTTAAAAATATTGTTTGATTTTCATTGTATTGTCTTTTGATTTAATTATGCTGGTATGTATATTTTTGGAGTTTTATATATGATTTGTAATGGTGTACCGGCCCTTTAAGAAACACTTAACTTTGGGCGCGTTCTCTCCTCGCTCAGTTAATGCTGAGCTACGCTGAGATGAGGCTGTCTGGTGGCTCTCGGAGCCAAAGATGATGAAGCTTGAAAAGCCACACCATACATGCTTTCTAATATTAATTCTTCGTTTGTCCAGTTCTTCCGCTTGTCCAGAAAATAAAGAGCCAGCCAGAGACCAGTCAAAGAAGTTTGGTGTTCATTTTATTCACACACACAACGCAGAGTCGACATCCCATCACATGGGACCGGTTACAATGGTGCCGTGACCTTTTAAGGATCCATCTGAAGATCGACGCCTGTTCGTTCGCCGTGGGAGGCTGCAGTGACTGATTTTAGGTATTTTTTTTCTTTTCAAGGACTGAAAGGACTATTTTTATATGAAGTAAAGAGGACTATTTTTTTCTTCTTTCAGAAAACAAAGCATCAACTTGCAATCGGACTTTCAACAAATTTATTTGCTGTTTGAATATTGTTATTAGCTAATACTGTTCAAAATAATATTTCTGTTTGTTTATTGTTCTAAAGTTGAAGTTAATTGATTGATACATCAGGAAAACATGGCTGAGGGTATCAGTAAATTTGAGGAGGTGGATGAAAATGTGACATTTGACCAAAGTAGCCAACTTGGTAGGGGAAGGGGTCTGTTCAGAATACCTTCTGAACCTAGGACATCGGGGTCTACTGGCAGTGCATTTGATACACCCATTCTGACCTCCACAAGATATGTAGATCGTGCCATGGCAAGTCCAGTTAACCAAAACCCAGATTTGGGTTCACTCATTAATGAAATAGCTGAAAAATTGGGTCAGTCCATTACTGCTCAGCTACGATCTGATAGAAGTGCACATGGCAGCAATCCTGAACAGCCAACTGAAATTACGCTGTCTAACGTCAAACTAGTGATGCAGTCAGACGTAAAAGAACCACCAGTATTTAGGGGTGATGGCTCGGACAGACTCAGTACAAGAGTGGGAAAATCTCATGTCTTTATATCTGAGAAAACGTGCTATTCCAGTTCATGAGCAGTCTCAAGAAATCATGGATCGGCTTATGGGGAAAGCAGGTGATGTAGTGAGAATTAAACTGCGTAATTACACATCTGTTGACCACAGCAAAAATCCAGAATTGATTTTTGACATCTTAAAACAACATTTCAGCACAATCACCTACTCTAGTATGCCCCTGGCCGATTCTTACAATACTTTACCAATGCCATCTGAAGATGCAATGGAGTATTGGATCAGGCTGAACAAGACAATGGATGTTGCGAAGGAATGCTTAGAGAGACAAGGTCGACACGTTTGTGATCCAAGTCATGAGATCAGTATGATGTTTATTAAGCATTGCCCAGATCTGTTCAAATTCAAATCAGCAGAAAAATTGTCAGCCTGTGAGATACAAGAGAGGCTTGATGAACATATGCAAGAACGAAAAGCTCAAACCTACGCAAAGTCACACAACTTGTATACAACAGAGCGTAGGGTAGGCATTCAGAGCCAGAATGTTGCTGAGATGTCTGGATCTAACCCCACTTTGGCTGTTTCAACTCCCTTAGCACATTCCGGCGGTGACACTGACTGCATGAAAAGCCTAGTGAGTCTACTAGATCGTCTTGTCACTCAGCAGACCCAATTCCATGCTAGCCCTCATCATCAAGCTACTGCATTTCAGTCTTACCGCAAACCATGCAGAGTTTGTAGATCCTTGGACCATTCAACTGTCTCATTGCAGACAAGACAACAGATGTCTGAAGTGCTTGGCTCCTGGCCATTGGAAAAAGGACTGCCCTCAGCGAGTCGATCATCTGCAACATCATTTGAACAGTGATTCTAGTAGACCACCTCACCCGTTAAACTAGGCGGCCCACGTCAGGGAAGGGGGTATGGATGCTAATTCCCTTCACAATGCATACGATCTTGCCCAGCTATATGAGGAGAGCTGTAATAATGCTAGGATAGGGGACTAGGATAATTGTTCAGTCCAATCAAAAAGTTGAAGCTTTCAGTAGCCTTTTCTATATTCCTGTTCACATTAACAACCATGTTCAGCTCAGCGGCATGCTTGATTTGGGTTCTATGGCGTGTACAATCAGCAAAAATGCAGAAGAGAAAATCAGTTTAGCTGGTGTCTTGCCTGTGAAGAAACATTCTGAAGAAAACATTGTCTTGGTTGGCTGTGGCGGTCAGCAGGGTTTCTACGATTTAGCGATCCAATTCTTTGGCATCCAGTGTGTTGTTCCCTGTTTGGTCGTGCCTGTTACACCACTCTGGGGTGACAGGTGGGTGCCTATGACAGTTGTGAATTCAACAAATAAAGTAGTCACCTTGAAAAGAAACTGTAAGCTAGCTGACGTATTTCCATGCATTGCATCTGAGGATTTTGAGATTTTCCAGGGCCTACATGCTGCTCCAGTGGAAAACAAGTCAGATGTCTCCTGTAATCTCTGTCCTGTTGACAAAAGCCTGTTGGAACTGGGACTTGGTGATATTAACATTGATTGGAGTCAGATTAGTGATGATTGCAAGTCTAAGCTAACAGAGTTATTAGCTGACTATCAAGACATCTTCTCTAAACACCCATTGGACTGTGGTGAAACCAAAGGACACGTACACCGTATATGGTTGACTGATGATCGACCCTTTCATTTGCCTTATAGGCGAGTGCCACCTGCCCACTATGAGAAGTTAAGGCAAGTTCTCAATGACATGGAAGAAAGGGGTACCATCAGGAAGTCTTCATAGTCCAGTTGGGTAGTGCACATATTAAATAATACCGTTACCGAGGTGATAAAAGCACCAAATTTTACATGAAGCTACTTTAGGACCTCCTGAATGATTTCAGCCTAGGAGCTCTGCTGAAATATTGAAATTTAGTGTCAAATCACTTAAAAAACAATATTCATGAAAAACGTTTTTTTTGTTTTTTTTCCCTCTCAAGTAAAACTTTCAGGGTAATGGCCTTTTAAGACCACTGAATAAGCTTCCTTTTGTTAATTTGTGCTCAGGCCAGTAGATCTTCCAAATTATAAGTGTAAAATAGAGTGCCAAGACACCTTATACCTCAAAAAACCTCAAAAAGCCCTGTATGGGCGGAATTATTAAAAAAGGCAGCAAAAATGTTTCAAAATGTTAAGAGATCTTGGTTTTCTCTTTGATTTTTCAATTCAACTAGGTCATTCATATAGCGGTCTACTTAGTTCATAGTTTGGTGATTCGTTTTATGTTAGGCTGCATCACATCACATGAAATCCTATTTGTGTATGACAGTACATAGCTAGATGTCCTTTCAGATATTTTGGTTTCCTATTGTAGACGTGATGGTCAGAATGTCTTGATTCGTTCATTCTTTTATGATTACATAACATTTCTGAAACTTCAACATGGAGCTGAACTGGGCTCTATGATTATTTGCCAGAAAGACACCTCTGAACCCCTGAGATGTCCCTTGCAGACACCTGGGACAAGTGGTGATAAATCTGATACCTATAGATAATTTCTTGCTAATGTCGAGCAATTCAGGGCGATTGACAATCTTCCAACTAAACTCTATTTTGGGAATGATGAAACTGCTAGCAATTTTGCTTCACATTCTGCTTCTTGGCACAAATCTTGCCACCTAAAGTTTAACAATACAAAGCTTATGAAAGCGACAAAGAAGAATGTGCGGAATGCTGTTGAATCTGGAGGGGAAAAGCCAATTAAACGCCAACGACTGGATGTTCAAAAGTGCTTCTTCTGTGAGGGTGGCATAGATCAAGGTGCTCTACATGAAGTATCAACATTTGATACTGACAGGAATATCCGAACCACGATCACTGAACTTAAGAACACAAGGCTTATGACAAGGATAATTGGAGGAGATTTAATTGCAATGCAAAATACCATTTACCATGCCTTGTAAAGCTGAGAAATCGCTACCGTGGACTCGCTAGTAAGAGCGACCATTGTCCAGAAAACATAGATGAAAAAATGAATGAGTCTCGCGCTTTCATTGAACTTCAGGACTACGTTGAAAAATTTGTTGATTCTGGAGTCCTTCTCTTTATGCTATCTGAGCTCCACTTTTTGTATGTAAATTGACTTCAGGAACTGGCTGTCAGGAAGCAAGTAAACAAAACCAGATTGAAAAATCATTTGCTTCAACGTTTTCCAGATGCACAAGAACAATTTGATGGAAGGAATACAGTTCTTGTTTTCGAGGAGGGCATGAGAAATATGCTAAGGGAAGCTCTGAGGAAGAGAGATTTTGATGAATATGCTGTCATCCTGGCAAAAGCTGCAAAGATTATTAGAAATGACATATTCAACCATACAGGCTTCAACTTCACTGGCTCCTTCCCAGAAAGATGTCAAGAAACCTCACTTCCTTCAAGCCTAAAGTCTCTTATCTTGATGATAACGAATGGCTCCAACTTGAAAGATCAAGATAAATGTGAGTCTCAGGCTTGCCTCACAATGGGACAAGGCATTCTTTATAACACAAAGAAAAGGGCAACACCCACTGCTAGGATGACCAGACACAGCCTTGAACGTGAACCACCGCTCCCTATTTACATAGGCCTTAACGTACATGTACAAACCAGAAGCAAACAACTGGTCCAGCAATTAAACCAAATGGGTATTAGCATTTCATATGACAGAGTTATTCAAATTGAAGATTGGCTTGCTAAAGCCACATGTGAACGCTTTGAAGTTGATGGTACTGTGGTTCCAGCTTGTCTCCGAAAAGGGCTCTTCACAGTTGGTTACCCTTGATAACCTTGACTATGACCCATGTTCAATCACTTCTGTAGGCTCCTTTCATGGTACTGGAATCAGCATGTTTCAGTTACCAACTAAGGATGACTGTGGTGTAAAGAGACCACCCATTATGATACCACCTTTTGAAAATAAAAATAAAGCTCTTCCTGACACTTTTGCCACTGTCCCGGCTGTAGTTCTGAAAAATACTTCTGTTTCAGTGCCAGAGTGTAATGTAGTTACAGCTATGGGCTTATTGGGTTATGCAAGAGAAGAGGAAAACAACTGGGTCAATCATGCACTGCCACTTCTAAAGAAGACAGAACTGGCCAGTGATGATGCAGTTGCATGGTCTGCATATCATGCTTCTATGCAACCATTGGTGGAAGACCCCCCAGCAAAATGTGCACTCCTTCCTTTGTTTTATGAGAAATCTGCCACTCCAGCCATGATTAAACATGGCATGAATGTTCTTAGACAAGCTATTGAATTTCTTAATCCTTGACAAATCCCAGTCACTACATTTGACCAGCCTCTTTTCGCTCTGGCAAAGTTAGTGCAATGGAAATGGCCAGACACACATGGTGAAAAAGTTCATGTAATTATGCTAGGTGGATTGCACACAGAAATGGCCCTCTGGAATACACTTGGCAACCACTTAGAGTGCTCTGGTTGGACGACAGCACTCACTGAAGCAGAAGTAGCATCTTCTGGAAAGGCTGACTCATTTCTGAAAGCAGCACACCTAACTCGCACCAGGCATGCCAACCAGGCAAGTCACTCTACTGTCACTTCTCAATCTACAGCAGGAAGCTTTTAGGCTTATTGCTTGCCCCAAAGATGAAGATTCCTTTATCACTTGGAGAAATTACATGCTGAAGAAGAGTCCAACTTTCATGTATTGGGATCTAATACTAAGATATGAAACGCTCATTCTCATTTTTGTCAGAGCTCACAGAGAGAAGAACTTCCTTCTATATGTAGAAGTTTTAGAAGAACTCTATGCCATACAAACTATGCAAGATGGGCGTCTGTCCACATCAGGGACATGAAGTCTTTGCCCAGCACCATCAAGGATGAGTTTGAAAAGCATTCACACTGGGTTCTCTCAAAGACATTCAACAAGTTCTCTGCAATACCTTTCGACCAAGCTCATGAACAAGAGAATACGATTGTGAAAGGTTGCAGTGGTGCAGTTGCTCTCACAGAAAACCCAAATGCTTTCGGACGATGGATGATCTCTGGACCAGAGTTGGGAAGATTGCTGAAAGAATTTGAAGAGGACTTTCTTCCTGAAAATGACATAGATAATCCTAAGAACTTCCAGCATCATGAACAGTGTCTTTCCACACAGTAGAAATTTCAAAGACATGTAGCCAACCTGTCTGAAACTATTAAAAGAATGGGCAACCCTTTCTTAGATGATTTTAAAGATCTAGTCACTCTTGACAGCCGTAACTGTGCAGATGAATCTGTGGCTAAAACAGTGTTCATCTTAGAAGACACAGGCAAGAAACAATATCAACGGTTTGTCACAAAGGTACTTACTGAGTGCAGCCAATCCATCCATGATCCAATCAAGAGGAATTCGTTGCAACTCTTCAAGCAAACTCGACGCAAGACATTACCTACACACGGGAAGAAGATTAAAATGCTCCAGAACAACGTGACACTCTTTGGTCAGCTGTATATTGCAATGCAAAACCGTGAGAGTGATTTGGATGAATTCTTTGCACATGAAGTACAGTCCTTCCCTCCTTCCCTCTCTGACTTTGGAAAGCTTCACCTGCCAGGCACAAAGTCTGACTTGCTTCAATGCCTTGAGCACCCTGGGCAATCACAGCCACCCTCATGCTTTGACTGCAAAATCTTGGATGGAGCGGTCATTGTCCACAGTCTGTCTACTAATACAGTGAACACATTTAATGAATATGCAAGTAATGTTTTCATCCCTTAACTGCAGACGCAGCTACAGGATACACAGAGGTTGGATATTGTATGGGATACATACATCTCAGACAGTTTGAAGGAGTCCACACGTCAAAAGAGAGGTCAAGGTGTACGCAGGAAAGTGTCTGGCCAAACAAAGCTGCCAGGCAATTGGATGGATTTCCTACGTGATCCAATGAATAAGAAAGAGCTTTTTGCCTTTCTGACATCTAAGACTGAAGAGTTCAACTGGCCCCCAGACAAATCTCTGTATATCATATCAGGGCAAGCTGTATCTTCCTTTGGTTCCAGCAGCACCATGAGCAGTTGCAATCATGAAGAAGCAGATACCCAGATTGTGGTTCATATACAGCATGCCCTGAAGCAAGGAGCAAAAACTGTCCATGTGCGTACTGTGGACACTGATGTCATTGTGATTCTTGCAGGTTTATTCCATGATTTACTTGTGATTCAACCTTTGACTGACATCTGGGTGGCTTTTGGCATGGGCAAAAAGTACAGATTTGACCATATCAATAGCATATGTAAAAGTCTGGGTAAGGACAAGTCTCAAGGACTGTTGATGTTCCATGCCTATTCAGGGTGTAATACAACATCTGCTTTCGCTGGGAAGGGTAAGAAGTCAGTTTGGAGGGCCTGGCAAGCCTATGATGAAGCCACTGAAGTATTTGCTACCCTTGCCAGAAATCCATTCCAAAAATTAGATGCTGCTTCATGGCAGTTCCAAAAGCTTGAGAGACTGACATCTTGTATGACAAGTCCAGTCCTTCAAGCTCCATTGCCCAGAAGAGGAAAGAACACTTCTGCCATGGGAGTAGGACAATGGAGAAATTGCCACCCACCCAAGATACTCTGCTGCAACACATCAGACGGGCAGTTTATCAGATTGGAATCTGGGCGACCAGCACACTCTCACAGCAAGGTATTCCTTCTCCAAGGGACTATGGATGGACCAAGGAATCGGGGTCTTGGGAACCAGTTTGGATGACACTTCCAGAAGTCCCCACAGCCTGCAGAGAACTTATCAAATGTTGCTGTAAGGGGGATTGTTCCACCTGCAAATGTGGCAAAGCAAGTCTAGACTGCTCACCTCTTTGCAAATGCAACTGTAACGACTCATAATTATCAATTACAGGACCAATAAAGATCATATTGCTAATACTTTGACATGTATTGAAGCTTTAGTTATGTAAAAGTTCATAAATATAAATAAACATATAAAATGTTGACTTTTGGATTCATTTGAACACTTTGTCTTGTGCAGGAACTTAAAAATCACTGTGTGTTTAAGCATATTTCATTGATAATGATATACTTCTAATATGACATGTTACAAACGAGGGCTCCTAGGCCAAAATTACACTTTAGACCCTAAGGAAACACCATGCAAAATTTGGTGCTTTTATCACCTCGGTAACAGTATTTTCACTACGCCACCGGATTATCAAGTGAGTGCGCATCACCATTAGTGATGGTATGGAAGAAAAATGGTGGGTTGCGTATTTGCACAGATTTCAGGTGGCTAATGCCAGAACCATAAAAGATGCACACCCTCTGCCTCACCAGGCTGACTGCCTCGCTGCACTTGGAGGAAATTGCTTCTTTAGCACAATGGACCTCACGTCAGGGTTTTATAATATCCCGATGAATGAGGAAGACAAGAAATATACGGCTTTCACCACACCGCTAGGCCTTCATGAATATAACTGTATGCCACAAGGACTTTGTAATAGTCCAGCTTCCTTCATGAGGATGATGCTTGGAATCTTCTGAGACTTGAATTTTTCAAAGCTTTTGTGTTACCTTGATGATCTCCTTGTCTATGCTCCATCAGAAAGCGAGGCTCTGTCTAGGCTACACACAGTGTTTCAGAGGCTAAGGGAGAATAATCTGAAACTGTCCCCTAAAAAATTTAATCTTCTCCAAAGACAGGTCAAATTCCTTGGCCATATCGTTGACAGTGGAGGTGTGTCTGTTGATCCAGCAAAAGTGGAGGTCATCACGAGGATAACAGCGCAAGATCGGAGGGAAAATGATGGCTGTACACAGTCTGTCAAGAGAATAAAGTCTTTTCTTGGCATGGTATTCTATTACCAACACTTTATTTCCAACTGCTCTTCTATCTCCAAACCTCTTTTCGGGCTTACGGCAGGGCAGAAAAGAAGAGGGAAGTTGTCCAAGGATAGGAAGCCCCAAGGCACTTACCGCAAACTTACCCCTTCTGATTGGACAACAGAGTGTCAGGTTGCTTTTAACCAACTCAAGGCTGCCTTGTTGGAGAGTGTCATGCTTGCTCATCCCGATTTTAATGAGCCCTTTATTCTTTCTGTCAATGCCTCGTTGGACGGCCTAGGGGCTGTATTGTCGCAAGTACCCAAAGGTGAACTCCGAGCCAGACCTATAGCTTTTGCAAACAAGACCCTCAGCGCATCACAGCGCAAATATCCAGTTCACAGGTTGGAATTTATGGCTCTAAAATGGAGTGTATGTGAGAAGTTCAGCCATTGGCTAAAAGGGCACAAATTCACCATCTGGACTGATAACAACCCCCTTACTTACCTCCTAACTAAGCCAAAACTGGATGCATATGAGTTGAGATGGGTTTCAAAACTTGCGTCATACACGCTCGACTTGAAACACTTGCCCGGAAAAGCCAATCTGGTAGCAGACGCTTTGAGCCGTGACCCCTTTGTTAAACCAATTGGGCAGAGATTATTGAATGAGCTGTATTGCTCTTTAATTCAGGAGGCCAATAGGGTATGCGAAGACAATGTTCACAATGTTTTCAGGGTCAGTAGCCAAGTTGAACCCAATCGGCCCATGAGGAGTCTTTCACATAGAACTGACTGCAACATGGATGAAATCAGAGCTCTTTGTCAGTCTCACTGCAGTTGGACAGATGGAGCAGAGTCCAGAGCCCTTCATTTAGTCCATAATGTTCAGAAGATTTCAAGTTGCCAGGAAACTTTACCAGTGTTCTCTTCCCAGGAGCTTAAGCAGAATCAACAGGAAGATCCAACAATCTCCAAAGTGTTGTCATTTCTGACCAGAAAGAGATGCCCATCAAGAAGAGAAAGACATGGTGCCAGTGCACAAGTGCTGAGGCTGTTGAAACAGTGGAATAAACTGGAAGTTAGAGATGATGTAATGTACATGATGTGATGAAAGATCCGTTGTCCAAGAAGAAAAGATTCCAGTTTGTGCTGCCCTGTAGTCTAAAGGACAAAGCTCTGTCTGGTGTCCATGATATTGCAGGCCATCAAGGGCAGGACCGCACACTTTCACTTGCAAGACAGCATTTTTATTGGCCAGACATGGAAAAGAACATAAGGGAGTATGTGAAGTGCTGTCAAAGGTGTGTCCCCAGAACCTTCTGCTCGTGCCCCTTTGGAGAACATTAGAAGCTCAGCCCCAATGGAGTTGGTGTGCATAGATTTCTGGTCAGCCGAAGATAGTAAGCAACATTCAGTAGATGTCCTCGTAGTTACCGACCATTTTACTAAACTCGCTCATGCATTCTCTTGCACCAACCAAACAGCGAAGCAAGTTGCAAGAAAGCTTTGGGACAATGTGTTTTGTACCTACGGGTTCCCCAAAAGAATACACTCCGACCAGGGCACCAACTTCGAGAGTAGTCTGATAGTGGAGCTCCTTCATCTAGCTGGTGTTGCAAAATCTCACACAACAGCCTACCATCCAATGGGCAATGGCGGCACAGAGCGTTTTAATAGAACCTTGGGTGGCATGCTTCAATCACTCCCCTTAAAAGCAAAACACCAATGGCCACAGCAAATCCAGACCCTCACATTTGCCTACAATGCTACTGTTCACGAAACCACAGGTTATGCACCCTTCTTTCTTATGTTTGGCCGCATACCCAGACTTCCAGTTGACATCATGTTTAATCAGGTACTCGATAATCCTGATGTTGCTGATTATGACTCTTATGCCAAGTCTTTGCTTGAAAAATGCTGTGTAGATTGCTCAGAAGCATTCATCTATCGAGCAACAACATCAAGCTCAACAGTATAACAAGCGTGTTAAAGGCGCTCACTTGTCAGTGGGAGATCGAGTATTGGTCGCCAATAAGTCTGAACGAGGTAAAAGGAAGTTAGCCGATAAATGGGAGAACAGGGTGTTCACTGTTGTTGATGTGAATCCAGACATCCATGTTTATAAGATAAAGGATGCAACAGGCTGCACAAAAGTGCTGCTTGAAGTGAACTTCTTACCAATTCCTGGCATTGATGAAGGGTCAAGTTCCAGTGAAACCGATCAGCCACTGATCTGTGCGGAGTCTAATCAGGACGATTATGGTGTGGATCAGACAACAATGGCCAGTCGGCCCGACATACCAGATTTGTCTGCCTCAAGTGTAGAGATGTCGACTGTTTTGTCCACTGAGAGTTCATCCCAGTCTTTTTCTTATGATTCAGACGAGCCTTCTGTCTGTGAACCAGCACTTAGTCCTGTGACTGACATGACCCTACCTGGTGATTTAACACTCTTCCTTCACTCTGATGTGGCAGACACAGTGAATTTAGGAATCACACAATATCCTGGTGCTGCAGATGAATTGTCTAAAGATGTAGGACATGCACAACATTCAGATGAAATTGCACAAAACTTACCTCCCTCACCAAACTTACTTTGCACTGATTCATCACTGCAAGTTGATACACACACTCGTGCTGAGTTTGTTAAACCTGTTAAAACAAGAGTGGGGAGAATAGTTAAATCTGTAAACAGACTAATTGAATCTATGGTACAGATACTAGTTTTGAGGGTTCAAGATGTTTGAAGTGTGATTTGATTTAAAAGTTTTTTTAGAGATTTGATGTACCGGCAATGTTTGTGACTAAGTTTAATAGGGCCACGTGCTGTGTGGCGTACTAGGCGTCACATTAACTTAAGGGAATATGAGACTTGATCAACCTCCTATTTTCCTAAACCTTGAAATTGAGGTAACTTTTATGTTGGTTGTGTGGATTAGATCGTACGTTTCACTTGTGCCAGTAAAATGAGTTAATTTAAAAGGTCTTCATGGTACTTAAAGAGATTTTGGTGAAAATAAGGAGGGGTGAATGTAACGAGTGTAAAATAAACATTTTCACTCACAATCTTTTCTTGTTAAAAGCTCTGATTCTCTTATTTTGAAAATATTGTTTGATTTTCATTGTATTGTCTTTTGATTTAATTATGCTGGTATGTATATTTTTGGAGTTTTATATATGATTTGTAATGGTGTACCGGCCCTTTAAGAAACACTTAACTTTGGGCGCGTTCTCTCCTCGCTCAGTTAATGCTGAGCTACGCTGAGATGAGGCTGTCTGGTGGCTCACGTAGCCAAAGATGATGAAGTTTGAAAAGCCACACCATACATGCTTTCTAATATTAATTCTTCGTTTGTCCAGTTCTTTCGCCTGTCCAGAAAATAAAGAGCCAGCCAGAGACCAGTCAAAGAAGTTTGGTGTTCATTTTATTCACACACACAACGCAGAGTCGACATCCCCTTCACATGGGACCGGTTACACCCGCATCATATTTACATTTTTAAAGTCTGGCCCTCAAAGAAGAGTGGTTGAAGACCCCTGTATTACAGGCTCATTCCACAATAGGGTTGCACGGTTTACCGTTACTACGGTAGTATCCCGATACTAAGGTCCAAAATACTGGCGGTGCCACTGTATTTTATATAAACGGTAGTATCATAATTACGGTTCTACTGTAAGTACTGTTGTATGTGGCTTGTGGGGCAATTGCTAAAACGTTTGAACACTTGTGTTGCAAATAAACAATATAGCGTCTTTTTGTCTTCCTGACATCTTTCTGCGGTGCCCTTTAACCCTCTGAACGCAAAGAACGCGCCTGCGCGTTTTGCTGGATTTTTCCCTCATGACCGTGTAAAACAACTTAAAATACTCCGTCATTTTTGGCCTCACGGACATGAACGATATGTTTTTATAAAGCTTAAAGTGTCTACTTTTATGTACACTCAAAATAAAACCTAAATGTTGTGCTTTTCACTAAATAAAGAAAACTAACAGGATGCGCGTTCTCCTGTCTGTCTCCCTGTGAAGTCCACTGAAATGCGTCTGAAAATGAACTCAGAGAAAACTTACCACACAGACACGACAGATATCTCTTTATAAAGCTTGGAAACGGTTCTTTAGCTCATTTCATGTGACTTAAACAAGAAGACATTTTTTTTGCAGTTTATGTGTCATGTTAGTATTTGTTGAATGTGATTTATGGTGATTTTAGCATCTAGACAGTAGAGTATTTATTATTACTGTAAGTGTTACGGAATGTATACTCAGAACACAAAGAGGAATGGTTAGCGGTTTATTCGAGACAGCAGGAAGGTAGTCCGTGTTGCATAAAAGAGATCGGACTGAGGTGAGGTGTGTGCTTATGAAGTGAGCTGATGAGGGTGCCGATGAGGTGCAGGTGTGTGTGAGTATGAAGTGCATGCAGGTGAGAGTCAAGGAGGATGCTGGGAAGTGAAGTGCAGAAGTGACAGGTGACCATGTGACTAACAGTAAGGAGTATTATTTGTATTATTACTATTACAAAATTCATAATTTTGATTTTGGGGTGAAATATGACAGGCGTTTCTACACAACACTATTCAAACTCAAAAAGGAAATACTTTTCAAGTAAACTTTACACAGTAAAAATCACATCAGTGCATATAAGAGTAGTTAATGAGCAATGATATCGAGTCTGAAGTATATGGTCAAGGTAAAGTATAATTGTCAAGGTACTGTTAATGTTGCATTGAGTAGTTGAGTCATAGTAAAATATATTTCAATAATAAATGTAAAAATGGTGCATATGATTGAAATCTAATGTTATTATTAAAAAACGTTAATGTCCAGATGACATTGGTGAAAAGTGTGTCTCATTAAATGCACATTACGTGGCAAAAGATGTTAAATGCATCACATGACAACAGGTTAAAGGTCGACAATACAGTTAGCATCAGATTATTGACATATGTAGATGTGAGCTAGCTAGCAAGACAGAGACATCTGTGCTGTTTCCAACAAATGTGAGCATTTAAAGAGCTTTATTTCTGCTCAACTGCTGTCTTCTTTCATATTTCAAGATTATGATTAGAAATTAGCCAGCCCATTTTAATTTCCGGGACAGAAAGACATCATTTTGTGTCCTCCTCTGATTTGTTTAGTTAACATTTTTTATCTTCCCTCTGATGAATAGGTCACATAATTAGGAGCTTTATTTTTTCCTGAAGTTATTACCAAATTAAAGAAATGAAAACACATATGATGGGAAAAACTTCATTAATTAAAAGTACACTGCCAACAATACAAACTTTCAGGCAACGTGACTAAATCTGTGAGTGATTATGAAAGCAGCTATAATGGGAAGGAGCTCTGGGACCAATCAGCATCAACATACAGGGGTCACTGAATCTGAAACACTGGCCAATAGAGTGTTGATTTTGTGAAACGTTTGCAAATGAAGCACCACAATCATGCACTGGTTTAAAGAAATTAGTTCACTTCAAAATGAAAATTTCCTGATAATTTACTCTCGCCCATCTCATCCAAGATGTTCATGTCTTTCTTTCTTCAGTCAAAAAGAAATTAAGTTTTTTGAGGAAAACATTCCAGGATTTTTCTCCACATCATGGACTTCAGTGGCAACCAACGGTTGAAGGTCCAAATCAATGCCGTTTCAGAGGAAGGGCTTCAGAGGCTCTGCGTGATCCCAGACGAGGAATAGGCTCTTATCTAGCCAAACATTGGTCATTTTCTAAAAAAAATAAACATTTATATACTTTTTAACCACGAATGCTCGACTTCAGTGTTCTGCTTCTTCACGACGTATGACGTATGGGTCGGCACTTCCACCTATGTCACGCATGACCTTTCTAAAGAAGCAGAACACCAAAGTCGAGCATTTGTGGTTAAAAAGTATATAAATGTTTATTTTTTTCATAAAATGACTCATGGTTTCACTAGATAATGTCTGTGATCGGCTACAGTGCTCATCACTGCAACCTTTCATGCCACAATCTGAATATAATGTTATAATCAACACTTTTCACGTTGAGTTAACCTGGCAGCAGCCAATCACAGCAGTGGGCGTTTCCACTGAAGTCTCACAGCAGCCAATCACAGCAGTGGGCGTTTCCACTGAAGTCTCACAGCAGTGGGTGTTTCCACTGAAGTCTCACAGCAGCCAATCACAGCAGTGGGTGTTTACACTGAAGCCTTACAGCAGCCAATCACAGCAGTAGGCGTTTATACTGAAGTCTCACAGCATCCAATCACAGCAGTAGGTCTTTCCACTGATGTTTCACAGCAGCCAATCACAGCAGTGGGCGTTTACACTGAAGTCTCACAGCAGCCAATCACAGCAGTGGGCGTTTCCACTGAAGTCTCACAGCAGTGGGTGTTTCCACTGAAGTCTCACAGCAGCCAATCACAGCAGTGGGTGTTTACACTGAAGCCTTACAGCAGCCAATCACAGCAGTAGGTCTTTCCACTGATGTTTCACAGCAGCCAATCACAGCAGTGGGTGTTTCCACTGAAGTCTCACAGCAGCCAATCACAGCAGTGGGCGTTTCCACTGAAGTCTCACAGCAGTGGGTGTTTACACTGAAGTCTCACAGCAGCCAATCACAGCAGTGGGTGTTTACACTGAAGCCTTACAGCAGCCAATCACAGCAGTAGGCGTTTATACTGAAGTCTCACAGCATCCAATCACAGCAGTAGGCGTTTATACTGAAGTCTCACAGCAGCCAGTCACAGCAGTGGGCATTTACACTGAAGTCTCACAGCAGCCAATCACAGCAGTGGGCATTTACACTGAAGTCTCACAGCAGCCAATCACAGCAGTGGGCGTTTACACTGAAGTCGCACAGCAGCCAATCACAGCAGTAGGCGTTTATACTGAAGTCTCACAGCATCCAATCACAGCAGTAGGCGTTTATACTGAAGTCTCACAGCAGCCAATCACAGCAGTGGGCATTTACACTGAAGTCTCACAGCAGCCAATCACAGCAGTGGACGTTTACACAGATGAAATAAATGATAGGAAAAATGCCTTATATTTCTAAATTACAAAATTTTTATAATGTAAAAATCATACTAACATTATAAAAGTAGCCCAGGAAATATTATAAAACAATGCAGTTCATGACTCTTTTAATCTGGTCCATTCTGGAGCTTTGCATTGATGGATTCTCCATTTGGTTTCATTTAAGTATCTCTTAAATTTCCTGAGAAGAAATAAAAAGACACAATGTGATGTTCTTTCTTCTTTAATAGAATGAAATAATTACAAACCGAATACATTTTAAATGAAATAAAAGAATCTGAGACGCACTTTTGTTAAAGAAGACAATGGAGAGGAATTCTTGCTCTCATGAGCCTCTTCAGTTGGTTTCATAAGCACAGGAATGGTTGAAATGAATCTCAATATTCTGGTGACTCATTGGGTAACACAGACATCCTGATATCACATTAAAGGAACGGAAAACGCACAAGCTTCATTCGTCTCATTTCAAAGCCTGAAGCTGATCATTCAGTTTCATTCCAACATTTCTGTAAAAAAACAAACCCAAAAAGTTCCCCTCAAAAAAATCTCATATGAGCATGTTCCACTAACATTTGACAACTACAAAAGCACCACAATACTTTCTGTCTTCATTTCTGCCGACATTAGATCCATTTCAAATACAAACTGTTTTCAGATGTTCTGCCTTGATATTTTATTACTGGAAAGCAGACATTTACATGTAACCTAAGTGTCTGAAACACTGCTCCCAGTGATGGACACTGTGATGATAATCTGCTCCCAGAAAACCCCAGAAAGTGGATTTTAAACTCTCTGGCATTTAGAGATAACATGAAGTCAAACAGTGATTAATTAGACAATCACAATAACAAAACACCCAGCGGGAACATTAAATACCAAAATGGCTCCAAGAATAGGTAGATTCCTGAAGGTATACTGGCCACAAACAAGTTCTGGGAGTGATAATCACATTTATTTACAGGAGTGAATCCCCATGTTTTCACTCCACGAGTGCTTCTACTATCTTGAACCTGTGATGGTTAACAGTGGAGACGTCTATACATCTATATATCTACACGTCTATAGGCTTAACAGATGCAACGTTGAAATTGTAATAATGTATTAGTAAATGTTGGATTTAACAATAATGAAGATTAACAAATGTTTTAGAAGTATTTTTCATTGTTAGTTAACTAATGTAGTTGAAGTATGTAAGATTTTTTGTTCAAATATATTCTCTTAACGCAGTTTATTGTTTATTGACTAATATCAGTATGTCATTCATAGGTTTATCTCTCCCAAAAGGGTGAACATTGAGCCTCCCAGTCACCATCTAAAACACTGAGAGTGGTCCGCTCAGATCCGTCAATCACTTTCAAGCTCAACCTATAGCGAGAGTTTGGGGCGGGGCTACTGAAGCAGGCGGAGCCAGTATGAGGTGTGTTCACACTTGTAGTTTGGTTCACTTAGTCTGGACCAAAAAATCATTTAGTCTTGGTCCGGTTAGCGTTCAGATTGGCATTTTAACACTGAACCTAAAAGCATAGGGATACGTTCACAACCTGATTGGTCGGCTTTTATTATGTATATTCCAAAACATCGAAAACAATGCTGTCTGCTGGACTAAATGCACGCGTTGTATGTAGCCTACATATGATGGTATTTTGACCAGCTGAGAACTCGTGGAGAGCTTATAAAGTGTGTAAAGGAGTCAGCAGCAGGAATCCCTCCGTCACACATGCAAACGAAGATCTGCAGCAAGGAGACGCGGTTCTGACGCCTGTACCAAACTGTGATGGGCAACATCGCCACTATGACGAGAAAAAACAGGTGTGCTTGAGCTTGTTTAGGGTGACATCGTGTGACATCATGTCCTGTTTTTGGTTCGTTTGCATGTCTTTGGTCCATGTTGCGTTCATATTTAATTTGAGCCGCACCAGAGTTCGTTTGGAAGCGGAGCGAGACCCATCTTTTTAGGGGTCTCGGTCCACTTGTTTGGTGAGGATCGGGGTTTAGATGGCAGCGTTCACACTTAACCCTCATCCCTCACTCGCACTTTGTAACAAATCTTTCCCTCATGGGTCAAAATTACCCCAAAGGGTTTTTTTGTCCAGAAAAGAAAGCTTATTTCATTTAATTGTGATGTATTTTTTTGGGGAGATTTTTTGTTATTTTTTTATTTATTTTATTTACCTTTAAATTACTAGATTTTATCAATAAATAAATAAAAATTTAAGCACATTCTTCACATTCTTTCAACTTAAATTCAAAATAATTCAAAACCCTTTTCATTTAGCTCATAATATCTCACATTGGGTGTCTTTACCTCTTGTGGAAAAAATAATAATATAACATGATATTTCATGACCACTAGATGGCCTTATAGCTCTATATGGAGCGGATGAGCTGTTCCGCTGGGTCCTAAAGTCAGTTTCTCTTAAGTATGCATTCAGATACACATGTAGACATTATAAAATAATTTTTTGTTTAAATTTTTTTTATTTTTCTATGTGTACTGAAGCATTCAAATTGACCTGTGAGGGAAGGATTTGTTACTTTTTTAAATTTCAACCACAGAAACTCCTCGAATCCAGCCCATTTTTGTGTGTATTCATGGTTCAAGTGCGACCTAAGGTCTTGGACGACTCCGATGAACACTCAATTAAAAAAAAAATGTAAAAATGAGTTTCGGGTCAGAATGACCCGAGGGAAGGAATCAAATAAACCGTACTAACAGAGCAATCGCAACAGAGTTAGTTTTATTCCAACCAAACATGCCGAACACACCCTTAGCTTTGGTTACAGGAGTGCAAGGCAAAAATTTAGACCTTTAAAGATGAAACAGCTACAGTGGACGCTTCAATACAACATCATTGTGCACCAGTTTAGAAAGACAAATGCACCAGACTCGTTGCACCAGACTTACTCAGGACACAAAGCAACACAGCTAAAAGTGTTTCTAATATGCTGGACCTTTTATTGAATGTTGCCTACTTTTATCTGTTGAGACATGCCTTCACAAGCACCCGTAAGAGCTGTGTTTGTGACGTTTGAGTCGGGGGAGGCGCAAAAGAGACGTTTGCAAGGTGGTTTGAAAATATACTGGTAACACTTTAGTACACATATTCACTATTAACTACGACTTTTGTCTCAATAAACTCCTAATTCACTGCTTATTAATAGTTAGTAAGGTAGTTTTTGTAGCGTTTAGGTTTAGGTATTGGGTGGGATTAAGGGATATAATAATACATGCGCTTTATAAGTACTAATAAACAGCCAATATCCTACTTACCATATGCATGCTAAGTTAATAGTGAGAATTGAACCCTAAAATAAAGTGTTACCAATACGCTTTATTTTTGTAATTCTAGGAGCCACTAGCGTCGCAGAAACATACTTGACCTTTAATGTTAACAAATGGAACTTTATTGCACTGAATAATCCAACGGTGATTATAACTAACACTTTTTAGTTAACTGTACTTAATGTCTTAACTTAATTGTAAAAATCTAGTAATCTGTACTGTTTACATACTATGCCTTGTTTACTCAGAAAACCCAAATAAAAATTAATTGATTGGTTTGAGTGCCATTATGTCAATCGATCAATCAAAAAAAAAATAAAAAAAATAATAATAATTGAGGCGGGGCAATTCTTAATAGACTTTTCCCCCTATTTCCTCCACTTCTGCGGTTATTTTTCTCTGTTTGCATTCACTGATTTCCCAAGCCATCTTAAATGTTCAATAGTCTATACAACTGAACAAATTGAGAGAACATCTCATAAGCTGACTTCATAAATGTATGTTGATTTTCCTAAAATGTTCCTAAAACTCACCATTATGGTGATCAGTGTTCCCTTTGGTTGGGCATTTGGAACGTCATTTATATTATTGTAATTGCAGCAATAAATCACAGTTATTTGATCTTAAAGGAAGGGAAGCAATAAATAGGCTGCTTTTAAAAGGTGACCTATAGCTTCTAATGAAATCATTTAGTCTATTTTTGATGTCAAATAATGGTAAACACCTTGTGAAACTTTTAATTGGGTTGATATAATCCCTCTATGTTTATGACAATATCTTGCACTTGATCATGCTTGAGTCACTGAGTCAACTAAGCATTTGTAAGTAGAACATACTATTCCTATCTCTACTTGTTTTTTTTTAAGGCAATCGGTTTGCATGCTTTTTTTTTAAAAGTAAGTCTAACTAATTAGATTTTACAGTGTGTAAACAAAATTTTAAATCTAAATTTGAAAGTAATTGTCCAGGCAAATAGACCTGAATTTTATGATTATCTATAACAAGCCCAATTTACATGGAAATTTGTGTGTTTACACTCAAAAGAATGGCAATAATTTAATTGAAATACTCAAAACACATCACTATTGCAGTGCATTTAGTACCTGGTTGAATTGGATTGCGGTGTGTTTTTGTGCTGCAATAACGCACACATAAGTTCCACAATTGTTTTTTTTTCGCTCCACACAGATATTTTCTTACACTCACAGTCTCATCGCAAGGACCCGGTTCTTCATACACACACACACACACACACAGAACAAATAGCAGTTCAACTTTAATTCCCTTGCTGCCCCTGTGTGGGATTAAAGCCGGAGCAGGTGAGAGTGTCTCTGAGGAATAATTACAAACGGATGTGTGGAGGTAGATTGAGAGAGAGAGAGAGAGAGAGAGGCCACAAATAACCACTTCCAATGGCTGATCATATTTTACCTCCTCATTAGCAGAAAAGCAGAATGCCGCAATTACTTTGACGGAGTGGCACGTCTGGACCGAGCTGAGAGCCGGTATGAGAAGATGTGTGCATTTCTACCCACTCACTGGCTGAATTTCATCTGATGAAAGAGCAACGTGTGTGTGTGCATGTGTGTGTGCAAGCAGAGAGAGACAGGCAGGTAGACAGGTTATTTTCACTCTCACTGTTTCATATAGATTTTTGAGGTTTGAGCTTATAGACTCTTAGGCCGGAAAAATACTCGACACAAGTACTCAAATGCAGATGCTTGACCAATGCTGAGAATTTTCTAAACACAAATACACTTGAAATCGACCTTGTATATCTAGTAATTTTTGCATTCACATACAGTTGAGCAGATTCCAGGCCTTCATCTCTCCTGCAGAAGTGCAGCTGTACTGCAGTCTACTAAGGCAGAATCCTAATTGAAATTGTCATAGTTGACCGTTTTTCTCCTCATAAGCATCAACTCCCAACTGATTGAAATAGTTTGACATCAGCATGTCGCCAAGCTATTTGATAAACATAAAACACACACATCTAGCGCTGCACAAGTGTGATCGTGATTTAAAATGCAATTAAAAAAATTCCAGGTGACAATTATTGTCAATTAAAATGACAATTATTATTATTATTAAATTAAAAATAGCTAAATATAAACAAAATAAGAAATATTATTATAATACTTCACTGTAAAATAAAAAAATCAAGTATTTAAGAAAAAATATAATAGTAATGATTTAATTTTACATTACAATTAGTGCTGCCAAATCGATTAATCGCGATTAATTGCATCCAAAATAAAAGTTTGTGTTTACATAATATATGTGTGTGTACTATGTATAATTATTATGCATATATAAATACACACACAAGAATATATTGTTACATTTATATATAAAATATTTATATATAATATAAATGAAATAAATATATATATACAATGCATGTGTGTGCATTTAAATAAACACAATATTTACTTCTATTATGTAGATATGTTGTCTACACAATATCTACTGTTTTATTTACTTAGATGTTGTAAGTAAAGCATACACTTTAAAAGCGTGGTTTCATTCGGTGTTATATCGTTCGAATAAAACGAGCATTGCAAAGTAAACCTCAACTAAGTAGAAATAACCTAACAAACTTTAACTGGCCAAGTTAAAGCTACTTATTTTCTTTGTTAATTTGATTTATCTTAGTTAAGTAGATTTTACTTAAATCTATATGTGAGATTTAATTTTTAAAAAAGCATGCGAGCAAAAACCTGCAAAAGAAAAATTAAGTAAATTTGACATTGTTTTTTAAGTGTATATTTATTTAAATAAATCACAGATTTGATCATCGCACTAAGCCATATTGCGATTTCGGTTTAATTTAGATTAACTTTCAACTGTTTTTGTTTCATTATTTAATTCAATTTAATTATAATCATTAGGGATGCACCGATGAACATTTTGGCTGATACTGATAACCGATAATTCTTCATATTTGAAAGCTGATAACCGATATATCGGCCGATAAATCTAAATTAGGGATGCACCGATATGAACAATTTGGCAGATAAGATAACCGATAACTCTTCATATTTGAAAGCTGATAACCAATATATCGCCGATAATTCTAAATTAGGGATGCACCAATATGAACAATTTGGCCGATACGATAACCGATAACTCTTCATATTTGAAAGTTGATAACCAATATATCGGCCGATAATTCAAAATTAGGGATGCACCCATATTAACAATTTGGCCGATACGATAACCGATAATTCTTCATATTTGAAAGCTGATAACCAATATATTGGCCGATAATTCTAAATTAGGGATGCACCGATATTAACAATTTGGCCGATACAATAACGATAATTCTTCATATTTGAAAGCTGATAACTAATATATTGGCCGATAATTCTAAATTAGGGATGTACCGATATTAACAATTTGGCCGTTACGATAACCGATAACTCTTCATATTTGAAAGCTGATAACCAATATATCGCCGATAAGGGATGCACCGATATTAGCAATTTGGCCGATACGATAACCGATAATTCTTCATATTTGAAAGCTGATAACCAATATATTGGCCGATAATTCTAAATTAGGGATGCATCAATATTAACAATTTGGCCGATACGATAACCGATAATTCTTCATATTTGAAAGCTGATAACCAATATATTGGCCGATAATTCTAAATTAGGGATGCATCAATATTAACAATTTGGCCGATACGATAACCGATAACTCTTCATATTTGAAAGCTGATAACCAATATATTGGCCGATAATTCTAAATTAGGGATGCACCGATATTAACAATTTGGCCGATACGATAACCGATAATTCTTCATATTTCAAAGCTGATAACCAATATATTGGCCGATAATTCTAAATTAGGGATGCACCAATATTAACAATTTGGCCGATACGATAACCGATAACTCTTCATATTTGAAAGCTGATAACCAATATATTGGCCGATAATTCTAAATTAGGGATGCACCGATATTAACAATTTGGCCGATACGATAACCGATAATTCTTCATATTTCAAAGCTGATAACCAATATATTGGCCGATAATTCTAAATTAGGGATGCACCGATATTAACAATTTGGCCGATACGATAACTGATAATTTTTCATATTTGAAAGCTGATAACCAATATATCGGCTGATAATTCTTAATTAGGGATGCACCGATATTAACAATTTGGCCGATACGATAACCGATAACTCTTCATATTTGAAAGCTGACAACTGATATATTGGCCGATAATTCTTAATTAGGGATGCACCAATATTAACAATTTGGCCGATACGATAACCGATAACTCTTCATATTTGAAAGCTGACAACTGATATATTGGCCGATAAATATAAAAATCCAAATTTTTACAAAAACATCTAAAATCCAAAAATTAAAAGCCATGTCCTAAACACAGAATTATAATGTTCTCATTATAATTTTATGTAGTCTATATGACAGAATTGCACTAAGGAAATTGCACTCAGCGGAAGGAAATAATACATTATTTATCAGCTTTAATATATTGAAATATATTGAAAGCCAAATTTGCTTATCGGGCCGATAACGATAACATTAAAAATGAACATATATCTGTCGATACCGATATGGTGGCCGATATATCGTGCATCCCTAATAACCATTTTTTTCTTTGTTTGTTGCAGTGCATGTTTGGGACTGCCTTCTCTGTGAAAAATACATGCAGTGCTGCATAAAACAGCTGGTTAAAATGAGGTACGTAATTATGTTGTCTACATTTTTGAGCAGCCTTAATGTGCCTATGAATCTCAATAGGCAGATTGTTGCATTATTGTGCATGAGAAAATATTGTTCTGATGTATCAAATGCACAGTTGTGAGAGATCTCTTATTTGTGAGAGGTGTTTAAAAGCACCAGATAAAGAGCAACCGAGCTGAATATTCTGCGATACGCCTGACACTACGTACATGATAAGAGGAGAAATCTATCTCAGATCAGAGAGAAACCTCTGAGAAAACATTTTCTATTTTGGAAGAGTTTCTCATTTTCCTTTTTCCACACTTTGCTTTATCTGTCTTTCTGTTTCAACCGCAGCTATAATCACATGTGACCCAACAATCTTACATTTCATAATGTGTTATAGTAGATAAAAGCCAAAAATTATAATTCTGTCATCTACACTCATTGTCATGTCATTCCAAACATGTATGACTTTATACCGAGACTTACAGAAAAATAGAAAAAGAAAATACAGTAACTAAAGAGGACAAAGAAATGCCATAAACGTATCTTATAGCAAAATGTTGATTTTGGGCTGAACTAACCCTTTACCTTTCAAGACATGACGCATTATAAAATATCAATCAAAAACTTCAACAATAGCAAGTTCACATACCTTATTAACAAAAATTTCAGAGAGAGAGAGAGAGACAATGAGCAAGTAATTGAGCATATTTTTCTGTTAATTATCTCTCAGTTCAATTGTTGAAAAAATAGGCGTTTATTGTCTGCTTTAATTATGCTCATTTCTCTGAAACGTGGCTGATATTACACAGAGAGACAGGCAGCACATGCAGTCGTGTTAATGTGTTAACTGAGCAGTAATCAGGATGTGTTAAAGCACTTTTTGGAAATTTTTTCCCTAATCATTGGAAAAAGTTACTGCGGAATTTAAGAAATAATCATATCCAACCTCAGGTCCAAAATATTAGGGCTGTATCTACCAACCACCATAGTATTCACAGTACTCAAGATCATGCTCAACAAATAGCTTTGAGTAGTTTTGACCTTTATGAGTAAAGGCCCGTTCACACTATAAAGATAACGATAACTATATTAGTGTCCACATCAGCGGACAATAATGTTCTGTTAGAGCTGCACGATTCTGGATAAATTCAGAATCACGATTTTTTTTGTTTCAAATCGAGATTACGATTCTCCCACGATTCTGAACAGATGACTAAACAAAATAACGTGTAATTACTGATTACATTTACATGTAACATGTATTACTGATAAAATGTTAATTGCTGCAGTCTATTTAAAAATATTTAATGATTGAATTGAATGAATGATTCAATGACTCACTCATAAAGACTTCACTTATTTCATTACTGGATGAATCAGCGTTTTTGAACGAATCTCTTGAATGAATGATTCAATGACTCACTCATAAAGACTTCACTTGTTTCATTACTGGATGAATCAGTGTTTTTGAATGAATCTCTTGAATGAATGATTCAATGACTCACTCATAAAGACTTCAATTGTTATATTTCTGGATGAATCAACATTTTTGAACGAATCTCTTGAATGAATGATTCAATGACTCACTCATAAAGACTTCAATTGTTATATTTCTGGATGAATCAACATTTTTGAACGAATCTCTTGAGTGAATGATTCAATGACTCACTCAAAGACTTCACCTGTTTCATTACTGGATGAATCAACGTTTTTGAACGAATCTCTTGAATGAATGATTCAATGACTCACTCATAAAGACTTCACTTGTTTTATTTCTGGATGAATCAGTGTTTTTGAACTAATCTCTTGAATGAATGATTCAATGACTCACTCATAAAGACTTCACTTGTTTTATTTCTGGATGAATCAGTGTGTTTGAACGAATCTCTTGAATAAATGATTCAATGACAAATACATTTCTTAACAGTCACTATACATGACAACTGCTCTCTCTGGCTCAGCACCAACGCAGATCTGAATGTTCGCTGTGATCGAACTTGTCAAAGGTTTAATAGACACAGACGAATCGCTGTCATTTAGGTCCTTTAATGGTTAATCGTGCAGCTCTACGGTGTTTATCATAAGTGTGCACAGTAGTTTTGTCGTCTGCTGCTTTAAACACGTGATCTCTTTGAAGAAGGATGGATTCTGATTGGCCGTGGTTATTTTTGCCGTTATATTTAGAATGATTTTGAGAACTATATCATTATTGTCCTTGGTGTGAACGACCTTAAATTGTCTTTACAATTGAAACATATATATATGACATTTCTCTTTCAAAACACTAGACTGTTATAATCAAAATGATAACTATATGTTGTTTAATGTTGATTATGTGTTATTTTAATAATTTTGATATTATTTAAATTATTAGTAGTATTCATATTGTTTTGTATCCTAATTTGCTGCCTTTGAAAGAAGCATTTTCCATTGTTGTCTCAGACCTGTATATGTTAATGTGTTAGGACGTGGAGGGAACCCTGGTTGGTTGATGATCGAGTGTTTGAATACTGTATGACCTTCCTGGTTGTAGGCGTTTCATTATCTGCAAAATCAGCTCTGAAACCATGGGGCAGCTTGAACTTCTCTCTCTCAAACTTTTCCAATCTCTTTCGACTTGTCAAGTGGCCTCAGTGTGCACACTGCAAATATTGCCTGGACTGCACACGAGTTACTCGAGCTACCGAACGACCGAACCAACTCTGAGACCAAATTGAAGAGCATTATAAAACATGCTCTGGGGTTTTGTGCCGCTCTCATAGTATTCTAATGGGTTTCCAATATAAGCAGCGCAGCGAGGGACACACAGGTCTATTGGGTTAGGAATTATTCTGATTTAAAAGCAATTATGCCTTTTTTAGTCCTTTTTCCAGCAGAGGCTTTGAAAAGGGAATTGAAAAGCTTATTAATTTTGAACATTTAAAGGCACACTAAGCGGCAACCATTCTAATTGGTTTACCCGGTAAGCGTTAATCCTACTAGGTAGTGCCAACTTACACCTGTCTGCTTTTCAGCAAATCAGTTAGGATTACTGGCCAAACGCTGTGTCTTCATATTCATGAGCAAAGCAAAGTTTATACTTTTCCCTCACTATGGGCTTGTTTATAGCTATGGGATCGCGACAAAAAGACTATGGGCCAGATTTACTAAGATTTACTCTTTTGGTGGTAAAAACCTACTGTCAGGATTTACTAAAGACACACAGTAAAAAATTAAAGCTGAAAAGGCGTGGATAGGGTTATTTTTGCGGCTTATCTTATTTAATGAATCCCTTTATAGATGCAAAATTTATGGTAGGAGAGTATTTAAATGAATCACGCAAGGTGATTTACTAAGGTTTGTGCTCGTCAATTTACTGGTTCAAGATGTGAAAGAGAACTAAATTCGGCACTCACGCGCTGTTTTCCAAAGCGTGCACAGGAAAAGCCGTTTCTCGTATAGTGCACGAATACTGAATTGAGTTCTCTTTTGCATCTTCTTGCACTTGGACGGACAAATACACACAAAATGATGTAAAAATATCCTCCTAAACACAGTCGTTATGTCTTGAACGTAAACAGTTGTGAAAGAAAATGCATGTGTATCAGTTTATTGGATTCGTGCAGCTCTTAAAGTGACAGCAGCCTAATATTCCTGCCGTCTGTATCATTATCTCTTAAATAAATGAATGAATTAAATCTTGAATGATTCAATGACTCACTTATAAAGACTTCACTTGTTTCATTACTGGATGAATCAGCGTTTTTGAACGAATCTCTTGAGTGAATGATTCAATGACTCACTCAAAGACTTCACTTGTTTCATTACTGGATGAATCAGCGTTTTTGAACGAATCTCTTGAGTGAATGATTCAATGACTCACTCATAAAGACTTCACTTGTTTCATTACTGGATGAATCAGCGTTTTTGAACGAATCTCTTGAGTGAATGATTCAATGACTCACTCAAAGACTTCACTTGTTTCATCACTGGATGAATCAGCGTTTTTGAACAAATCTCTTGAATGAATGATTCAATGACTCACTCATAAAGACTTCACTTGTTTCATTACTGGATGAATCAGTGTTTCTGAATGAATCTCTTGAGTGAATGATTCAATGACTCACTCATAAAGACTTCACTTGTTTCATTACTGGATGAATCAGTGTTTTTGAACAAATCTCTTGAATGAATGATTCAATGACTCACTCATAAAGACTTCACTTGTTTCATTACTGGATGAATCAGTGTTTTTGAACAAATCTCTTGAATGAATGATTCAATGACTCACTCATAAAGACTTCACTTGTTTCATTACTGGATGAATCAGTGTTTCTGAACGAATCTCTTGAGTGAATGATTCAATGACTCACTCATAAAGACTTCACTTGTTTCATTACTGGATGAATCAGTGTTTCTGAACGAATCTCTTGAGTGAATGATTCAATGACTCACTCATAAAGACTTCACTTGTTTCATTACTGGATGAATCAGTGTTTTTGAACGAATCTCTTGAATGAATGATTCAATGACTCACTCATAAAGACTTCACTTGTTTCATTACTGGATGAATCAGCGTTTTTGAACAAATCTCTTGAATGAATGATTCAATGACTCACTCATAAAGACTTCACTTGTTTCATTACTGGATGAATCAGTGTTTCTGAACGAATCTCTTGAGTGAATGATTCAATGACTCACTCATAAAGATTTCACTTGTTTCATTGCTGGATGAATCAGTGTTTTTGAACGAATCTCTTGAATGAATGATTCAATGACTCACTCATAATCAATCAAGGTTACTTAAGTTCAGGAATTGGATAATTGTAATAAAATTAAAAATGTATTTCCGATAATCGATTCCTGTTTGCACATTTTAATGTAGTTTTAAACCATTCAAGCTCAAGATGCAAAAGAGAACTCAATTTGGCATTTACAAAAAGCAGACTCTCATATAGTGCACAAACAAATTGAGTTCTCTTTCGCGTCTTCTTGCACTTGTACGGACAAATACACACAAAATTATGTCAAAATATCCTCGTAAACACAGTTGTTTATGTCTTAAGTGAACGTAAACCGTTAAGAAAGATGCATGTGTATCAGTATTTTGGATTCATGCATTTGCTCTTAAAGTGACAGCAGCCTAATATTCCTGTCATTACTGTTAATCAAAGAACCAAAGAAAAAATCACTCACTGATCTTGACTGAATAACTTTTGTAACTTTAAGGAATAATCTAAATTATTTTGTTATTTTACATTTAATTTCAATTTACGCAATTGCCAATTTTAATAATGTTTGAAATTTATATTAGTCTAGTTTATTAGTTAGTTGTTCTTTAGGCTGCTGATTTTTTTTGTTCATGGCCTTCAGCTGCAACAGAATGCTTTGCAAAAAGACAGAATAAAAATGTTTGATATCTCAATGCAAAAGAGAATGCATGTAATGTATTGTAATGTAATCAAATCAGAAACAACAGTACAGAAAATTATTGAGGTATACATGTTAAAAATAACAATTGCATTTGCAATGCTTCATGTTTGTGTGTCTGTTTTTCAAATAATTTAGCTTTAAATCAAAATAAAATGTTCACCCTGGAGCTGATTGGTTTCATTTCTACTTCCTACTTTTTTTTTAATTTCATGACAAAATTGTGTCAAACATAATGAACTAATGAAGCTAATAAAAATGATCAAAAGGAAGCTGTGATTGCACGTCAAGGACAAGGATTTTACTATTTATGCTTTAAAACAACATTGCATCTTTAGAATGTCACTTCCACATATGACGTTTCAGTTAATCGATGTAATGATGGATCGTTTAATCTATAAAGTTGTTACAGTGACCACAGAGACTCAAAATCCATGAAGTGCAGTTGACTTTATAACATGTTTGATGGCTCTCAGCTTGTTCTTGAGTTGCCAATTGACCTTGCCGTGTAAAACGGTGGGAAGACACTTGATTGTTTGCAATCGTTTTCTCTTCACAGTTAGCTTTATGCAACCGACTGATGCTGCAAGGTCACTTCCATACATTAAAACACCCTGCAGTGCAGGCAGAGGCGAACCAACATTGAGTGGGGGCCCCAGGCAAAATTAATGAATGCAAAAATTTTGACTAATGATTATGTTTTAGTTAACTGGACAATTAAATGCAAAAAAGTTGGCTTAACTAGTGAAAAGAAGTTGGTTCAACAATCGTTGGACCAACCTAGTATTAATTGTAAATTCGATTTGTAAATGCAAGTTAACAAGCATACAAATTGCAACAAGTTAACAATGCATTCTGGGTGCATTATTCAAAACTCATCCATTGCTCCCAGAATGCATTGCGGCATCAGCATGTCACCATTGTTGAGATTCATAGGCTGATTCTTGATGTCTGTGGGAGTAAATCTCACAGATCAAAGTGTACAATCTGTTTTAAACCTTAGGCAGCTATTCTGATTAAAACCGTGCTTGATTTTTTTTCTAGAAGCACGATAAAAAAAAGTTAATAGTATATTGCTCATATTAAACTCAGTCATAAAATCAGTGAATTAAGCCGCTACACAATGATTATATTCTTATCATCGAGCAGCTGACAGCATTTGGTTGTGTTTTCTCTCGCTTTTCTTGCCAAACATTAAAAAAAACTAAAGAAGACACTGATCACCATGATGGTGACATAAAAAAATAAAAAACATTCAACAAAAAAATTAAAAAACGATAACTCAATCAGCTGAACAAAAGATCTTAAACTGGGAGACATGTGACCTTACTCAGTTAATTGAGTTAAGTGAACTACTTTGTTTAAAAGTTGAGTAAACTCAAAAAAGCTTGCCTTGCAATTTTAAGTTGTCAACTTTTCTTTTTTTACAATGTGTTATTTTATCTTCCTTATCTAATTTTACAACATACAAAAAGTAGTCAAAACACATCTAACAGAACCTAAATTGTTTAATTTTTATATAATTAAAATGCTTTTTGTTTAATTACCAAAACGTCGATCTTCATCTTTATAATAGGAGATACAATACAATATCTTCAGTACAATCTTCATATTTATAACCAATTGTCACCTTAAAAAGCCTAATTATGTTAACTCAACTAATTTAATGTAGAAGAAATGGATGTACTAATTAGCCTAGGTTACTAATTAAATAATGTCAACTAAGTAAATGTATTGATTAGGGCTGCCCTCGACTAAAGATTAGTCATTCATTTAATCGCACATTTATATTAGGCTAATTTAATTAGGCTGCTTAAATATATACTGGGCTCATGCAAGAGTCGCACACGCTTAAAGCTTGCAAAAAGCACCAGCAAAAGTAATGATTATAAATGTGTCGGAAAAAAATAACAAGGAGACATTTTAGATGAAGTTTGCGATGCTGCCTCTCGCCCACTGCTGTGATTGGCTGCTGTGAGACTCCAGTGTAAATGCCCACTGCTGTGATTGGCTGCTGTGAGACCCCAGTGTAAACGTCCACTGCTGTGATTGGCTGCTGTGAGACTCCAGTGTAAATGCCCACTGCTGTGATTGGCTGCTGTGAGACTCCAGTGTAAATGCCCACTGCTGTGATTGGCTGCTGTGAGACTCCAGTGTAAAAACCCACTGCTGTGATTGGCTGCTGTGAGACTCGAGTGTAAATGCCCACTGCTGTGATTGGCTGCTGTGAGACTTCAGTGTAAAAACCCACTGCTGTGATTGGCTGCTGTGAGACTCCAGTGTAAATGCTCACTGCTGTCATTGGCTGCTGTGAGACTTCAGTGTAAACGCCCACTGCTGTCATTGGCTGCTGTGAGACTTTAGTGTAAACGCCCACTGCTGTGATTGGCTGCTGTGAGACTCCAGTGTAAATGCCCACTGCTGTGATTGGCTGCTGTGAGACTTCGGTGTAAACGCCCACTGCTGTGATTGGCTGCTGTGAGACTCCAGTGTAAACGCTCACTGCTGTCATTGGCTGCTGTGAGACTTTAGTGTAAACGCCCACTGCTGTGATTGGCTGCTGTGAGACTCCAGTGTAAACACCCACTGCTGTCATTGGCTGCTGTGAGACTTTAGTGTAAACGCCCACTGCTGTGATTGGCTGCTGTGAGACTCCAGTGTAAATGCCCACTGCTGTGATTGGCTGCTGTGAGACTTCGGTGTAAACGCCCACTGCTGTGATTGGCTGATGTTCGGCTCCAGTGTAAACAGCCACTGCTGTGACTGGCTAACATATATGAGTATTACATGTGGAACTCTCTCGAAAACTTTTAGCACGTTTTACTATTACAGCTCTCACGGTTAACTAATAGTGAAAAGTGATTCTAGCATTATATTTAGATCTACTTCTGTGGCATGAAAGGTTGCAGTGATGATCATTGTAGCCGATCACAGACATGTTGAGCTCATGAATGCAGGATCTCGTCATTGCAACTCGATTTCTGCACACTAACGAATGCTTTCATCATAATTAACAGTACAAACACAAAGTAAATAAGTGATTCGTTGATTATAACGGGAGTTTTGGTGCGAGTTCAGAACTGAGTCACTGATAAACTCACACTGTTTGATTGACAGCTCCAGTGATTGTAAGGGGAGCGTTCTTTGATCGCGTTCTATATATAATTTAATCACAGTTTAATAACAGATTATTTTAATCCTACTAAGAGAAACAATGTGAAGTTGAGCGTTTAGTCACTGGTTTGATTTACTGACACATAGACAAAGAACATCTGACTGTACATGAATCATATCAGAAATCACTGGTCTCAGATCAGGCATTAGAATTAAAACGGTTACTTGTGGCATTACTGTCGAGTCCATATCGTAAAAGTCTGTAAATGCTGAAATTGCGACTGATTTACCTACAGTGAAATGTAGCGAATACAAATAAATAATGCTCAACTGAGACATTCACATTGTTGAACATAAATAAGCACATTCCCAGCATTAGGATCCTTTGGAAGGTGATGTTATTTTTAGTTTCACTCTTCTCTCCTCATCATCTCACTAACACTCCAGGGGGCGGGGCCAAAGTTGCGATGATGAAGTAGGTGTTGATCTTCTGCAGAGGCGGTCTTTCACCATCTATTACAGGCTCATTCCACAACCAGACGTTCTCTGGGCTTGGTTACAATAAAAGCACCAAAGATTTCAGTTATGAAACATACAGGATATTCTTATAGTATGATGACCTCTTATATGTCAAAAACTGAGGACTATTTCTCAGTTCATGACCCTTTTAAATGTATTGTTTACAGATACACTGTAATGTCTTTTTAATGTAACTGTAATGAGTATCTTTTTTTGTATATTATACACATTCTGTATCCCAAGTCTCCCAAAAACTACAGCTGAAGCTTTGCTTGACCATTGGAGGTCTGGCAACCAAAAATGAAGTGCTAATAAGGAGAATGATCTATCGAGCGATCCTCCTCCAGGCTCATGTATTATAAATGCTAATGTCTCCCTAAAGCACAGTCTCCCTTTGGTGCTAATTGCTGTATGAATGCGAAGAGGCAAAGAGAGAAACAGAGTGAAAAATGTCAGAAAGTTGTAGCTGGATTTGCCATCTGTTCCCAAGGTCAATTGTCACCAAGCAAACACATCCGTCATGCCCCAAACCCGGTAAACAAGCACAAATTACACCACTGTTTCCCTCATTGTTATTGCACATTCAAAAGCCTCCCACTGTTTTTGAACAGTCGCTGCGGGCTGCAGTCGCATCTACGGTTGGGGATGATGCTGAAAAAATCATAACAAGTGGTTGTAAAATTATACGGTTTAACAATGCCGTACACATTCAGACTCCAGCATTATCACTCACATATTTTTAGATTCTCGCTCAGTTCGTGTTGCTAATGGAACCCTTGCTTTATTTGTGCATTTAAATTGTGTTTCACTATAGTGTTGTTGGCACACATGGGCACAATGTATTTTACTGTTAAACTCAAATGAAAGTTTATTTCTAGCTCCCCCGATGGGCACTTAGCATCAGCGAGATGTTTATGGTGAATATTTTTAGCCTGAAATAATGATCACCTTGACAACATAATGCTATTTACATAATTACTACTGATTCAGATTATAGCAACTGCGTATTGTGCTTTTCCCTTATCAAATATCTAGATATGCAAAGGGTGCTTTGTTAGCATCAGTGATTGTTTATTCAAAAGTGTTCTTGTCATTTCAAGACTGGACTACTGTAATCTAGCCCTCTAAGGGTACGCTTACACAACAACAATGTACTAAAAACGGAAAAGTTTTTCCTTTTTATTTTTCGCATACATTGTCAAAACGATCCCCATTCACATGGATCCGCAAAAACGTTTTCAAAAGTGTGCATTTTCACGCCGCTGTCATGTGAAATAACGGCTAAAACGCATAAAAAGTGTTATGCTTTTAGTTGGAAACGGTGTTGTGTAAACGGCCCCTCCAAAACCTGCTGTTGTACGCTATGAATATTGTTGAATTTGCTTGCTATCTTCCTCATTTGCTTGTAGATATAAATCTAAGCATCTGATAAATGAATAAACACAATTTTATATAACATACTATAAAACCAAATCTACACATTAAAGTTTCACCTCCCTAACCTTAAAAGATGAGCAATAGCAATATTAAAGCTGGCCTCAGCAAACACCTTTGAATTCCTATGAAATCAAAATGGAAGTTTTTGGTATAAATATCTATAAGCTAGTGTTGCTCCAAAACAGACAAAATTAACATTTAGATGATATAAGCGTTCAAAACTTACAGTCTCTCACTTCCGCAAAAATGGATCAATGATTTTGATGACATCACTCTGCACTTCAGCTTCATATCAGATTTTCTGTCCAATCAAACGCTCTCTAGAATCTGAAGCCCCTCCCCCTACATTATAAACAGATGCTGAAGCTATGTTTTCTACATGGTGAATGGCACATAGTGCACTATATAGGGGATAGGGAACGATTCAGGCAGTGCACTATATAGGGGATAGGGAACGATTCAGACAGTGCACTATATAGGGGATAGGGAACGATCAGACAGTGCACTATATAGGGGATAGGGAACGATCAGACAGTGCACTAAATAGGGGATAGGGAACGATCAGACAGTGCACTATATAGGGGATAGGGAACGATCAGACAGTGCACTATATAGGGGATAGGGAACGATCAGACAGTGCACTATATAGGGGATAGGGAACGATCAGACAGTGCACTATATAGGGGATAGGGAACGATCAGACAGTGCACTATATAGGGGATAGGGAACGATCAGACAGTGCACTATATAGGGGATAGAGAACGATCAGACAGTGCACTATATAGGAGATAGGGAACAATCAGACAGTGCACTATATAGACGATAGGGAACGATCAGACAGTGCACTATATAGGGGATAGGGAACGATCAGACAGTGCACTATATAGGGGATAGAGAACGATCAGGCAGTGCACTATATAGGGGATAGGGAACGATCAGACAGTGCACTATATAGGGGATAGGGAACAATCAGACAGTGCACTATATAGGGGATAGAGAACGATCAGGCAGTGTAAACATGCTTTCCATTGGAGCGAATGAAGTCTGGTTTCACGTTAGTGTCAGTGAACCGCCACAGCTCCGGTCCAGAGACACGATAGCACAGAGCGGTTCATGTGATCGAGTCGGTCCAGAGACACGACAGCACAGAGCGGATCATGTGATCGAGTCGGTCCAGAGACACGACAGCACAGAGCGGATCATGTGATCGAGTCGGTCCAGAGACACGACAGCACAGAGCAGATCATGTGATCGAGTCGGTCCAGAGAAACGACAGCACAGAGCGGATCATGTGATCGAGTCGGTCCAGAGACACGACAGCACAGAGCGGTTCATGTGATCGAGTCGGTCCAGAGACACGACAGCACAGAGCGGATCATGTGATCGAGTCGGTCCAGAGACACGACAGCACAGAGCGGATCATGTGATCGAGTCGGTCCAGAGACGCGACAGCACAGAGCGGATCATGTGATCGAGTCGGTCCAGAGACACGACAGCACAGAGCGGATCATGTGATCGATTCGGTCCAGAGACACGACAGCACAGAGCGGATCATGTGATCGAGTCGGTCCAGAGACGCGACAGCACAGAGCGGATCATGTGATCGAGTCGGTCCAGAGACGCGACAGCACAGAGCGGATCATGTGATCGAGTCGGCACAGATCAGACAACGTATCAGACCCGTTTGAATTCTTCATCGAATGCTGTATTTTAAAGTGATATGGAGGAGATTAGGAGGAGAAACGGTTAGAGATTAGGAGGAAACTGCGGCTTTACCGAGCTCAAGCTGTGATATAAACTAAACGCTATTGGCTGTTTTAGAAAAGGGGAGGAGCTGTTTCAGTGGAAATTACGTCAAAACACTGAATAATGATGTGCGTTTCAAGGCACTTCAGTGGGACTTTAAGAATTCGAATAATTCTGAATTCTGATCCAAGTAAAGCAGCACAATCTGTAATACCAGCTCCTTCTCCCGTTTAACCCTGACTCAAGAACGCTCCATGTACATTTCCCAAATGAGTTGAACTCCCCTCAGGCGTCTGATATGGAATATAAACTCCTGTTTTACAAGCTCAACATCCACCCACGTGTATAAAACAACATATTTAATCTTTTGCCCTATGCTCTTTTGTGTCAGGGATGGAGAAATGTTACAGAGACCTTTTGCACCATTTAAGCATCATGGCCCAGGGCGATTCATGCCCCTCTTGTGGTTTAAATGTTTTCCTTTTTTTGGCGTTCAGCATTATTGAAGTATGGCGACCCTTTCTCTAAAGGAAACTGCACAAAAGATTGAATGAAATGATAAATAAAGCCAGTTCACGAATATGCAGAAAACAGCAGCATGCATCCCAGACCTAGAACATCCCTTTAAAAAAATGTATCAGTGGTACCCTCCTAGGAATCCTCTCTTTTCAACCTTTCCTTCTTTTCTCTCTCTCTGTTCTTGAATGGTGTGAAGTGATTTTCGGATCTCCACTATACATCCCCCTATAGATCGCAGTCAGAGATGACATATTTAATTTAGCGTGAATGAAAACAAGGCTGTGCTGTTGGGTTTGTACATATTCAGTAGCACTAGAAATTCGTGTTAACATAATGTATTACTGACCTTTACAAAAACTACATGCCAGGAATAACTAACTAAAAAATAGTGATGCTGCTAACTACATTTTTCAGCAGTGTGACGGAAGTTTCTTTTTTAATTATAGAATTTTCATCATTGTTTAGGTTGTCATTGGGGATTGTAATTAAATAGTTAAAAATGCTTCTCTATACATATTGACTTTTATGATTTTAAATTGTCACTGTCTGTGTAAAGATAAAAAGAGACTTTGACAGAAGTCCCAACATTAGTCTTTTTGCACGTCTCTTAGTTTGTTGAAGCTTTCAACTGGATCATTCTATGTCAAATTAACCAAATTAATCCACTATTGGAGTAATCCACTGTTTTGTAGAGGAGGGTCAAAATTACCATTTTCACCTGAGATTTAGAGACAAATTACAGGGGTGTAAAAATGACTTTAGAAAGACAACAGCATCATTATGTTATTTTCACACAGAGATTGGTAGGTCTATTAGTAAAATCTGTTGACTTTATCAATCTTTGTCGCATTATATGCCAACGGTGACCGTTCAAAAATGGGAAAAATAACTTCTTGTGTTTTTTGCCCCAAGTTTGCATGCCTGCAACTCCAGAAGTATTAAAGATATCTTAATATCCTTTTAGATTCTAATTTTTAACCAACTTTTCCTATGGTATCTTAATTTTTAAGGCCCTATATGGTTCATTTCCATAGATATGGAGATCTTAATGTGGCTCCATGAGTAAATTGTGCACATTTTCAGAGGTCACAAACCAAATGTGGGTCACTTTGCATACACCTGATACTTTTGTCTTTTAAAGAGGAATATCTGAAGAACAAATAATGTTGAAACTAGAAATGTATCTAATTTTTTTCTATCAACACAACGGCATAAAACATACCTGTCTGAGTGCCATAAATGCTTTTTTCCTAAGGTTTGCGTGCCTGTAACTCTAAAAGTATTAAAGATATCTCAATATCCTTCTAGATTCTCATTCTTAACTAACTTTTCTTTTGTAATCTTCATTTTAAATCCAATTGATATAGCGATCCCAGTGTGACTCCATGTCCAATTTGTAGAAATTTAATCATTTTCAATGATCGAAAACCAGATGTGGGAAATGTATCTTGTTTTCCTCTATCAAAACAATTGCATACAACACACCTCTCTGAGTGACAAAAATCCACTGAAATGGTCAAGTTGAGACACATTAACTTGCTCTCAAAAGTGTATTTATAAGAATCTATATTTGTTTCAGGGATATTTGGAAGAAGGAATTTTGTTCATGAAGCTTCTGAAGATACCAACATTTAAAATACACAGTATCGTAATTACATGTTACCACATTGACATCCCAATATCTCTGGGAATTAACCATATAGGACCTTAAAAATGAAGATACCAAAAGAAAAGTTTGATAAGAACCAGAATTTAAAAGATTTTTAAGATATCTTTAATACCTTTTGAGTTACAGGCATGCAAACTTTGGGCAAAATACATAATAAGTGCGTTTTTTCCCATTTTTGAACGGTCACCGTTGGCATATAATGCAAGAAAGATTGCTAAAGTCATCAGATTTTACTAATACACCTACCAATCTCTGTGTGAAAATAACATAATGATGCTGTTGTCTTTCTAAAGTCATTTTTACCCCCTTGTAATTTGGCTCCAAATCTCAGATGAAAATTGTCATTTTGACCCCCTCTCTACAAAGCAATGAATTACTCAGTAAAAATACATTCATGACATTTAATATTTTGGATTTCTTCTTCATTTATGCATTTCTTTCACCAGAATTTTTTTTTATCAAAATCTAAATTTCTAGCCGGGGACCTGTGGTTGAGTTGACAGAATGATCCAGCATGTTTCTGCACCAGAACATGAGCCAAGACTAACAGGTTATAGATGCTCCTGTGCTGGAGTTCAAGACCTCCTACTGTCACCTCATTGATTTACAATGTCCACATGTGGCGGAATCGCTGCTACACTCGTCCACGTCTCTCCACTGTTGCTAGGCAACTGCTTAACAAGACAGGAGTTCGGGCAATAACATGTCAGAAGAAGGCAAAATAAAACTTCAGCCCATATCTCAAGGTTATAATTTGTATTATTCATGTACTTTTACTTCGCTGACAGCTGTGGTATGCAGCTGAACCGTAGTTAAAAAAAATTTCATTAAGACTTAGTATTTCACCTGTGTATACTTTTTTGCACTTTATTTTTTAAAACATTTTATATATACAGTGGTGCTTGAAAGTTTGTGAACCCCTTGCAGAATCTGTGAAAATTTTAACAACATAAGAGGGATCTTACAAAATGCATGTTATTTTTTATTTAGTGCTGTCCTGAATAATATATTTTACATTAAAGATGTTAACATATATTCCACAAGACCAAAAAAATAGCTGAATTTATAAAAAAGTGTACACACCCTTGAAAACTTTTAAACTGGATGAAAATATCAATTTTTTTAATTTTTATAAATTCAGCTATATTTTTATTTTTATTTTTTTGTCTTGTGGGATATATGTAAACATCTTTAATGTAAAATATCTTATTCAGGACAGCACTAAATAAAAAATAACATGCATTTTGTAAGATCCCTCTTATTTTGCTAAAATTATTAACATTTTCACTTATTCTGCAAGGGGTTTACAAACTTTCAAGCACCACTATGTGTGTGTGTGTATATATATAATAATAATTTTATAAGTAATATAAAACATTACAAAATGTACATATACATAACATTTTAAATATAATAAAATATCATACATTTATTATTATAGTTATTTAAATTTACATTAGTGTTCAAAGTCTGGGGTCTTTATGATTTTTTAAAATTATTTTTAATGTCTCTTTTGGTCACTCATGCTGCATTTATTTGATCAAAAAATACAGTAAAAACAGTAATATTGTGATATATTATTCTATGTGAATATATTGTAAAATGTAATTTATTCCTGTGATCAAAGCTGAATTTTCCTTCAGAAATCAGTCTAATATGATGATTTGCTGCTCAAAAAATAAAAAGAACAGCATTTATTTGAAATTGAATATTTTGTAACATTATACTTATCTTTAATGTGTGTGTGTGTGTGTGTGTGTGTGTGTGTGTGTTTGTAAAGATATATATGAACACTTTATCTTCTCTCTTGCTCTCAGAGGCTCTCAGAGGCTTTCTAGAAGGAAAACGTCACTCACTAACAGCACCTGCCTCTCAATAGAAAGTAAAAAAATTAATTGTTGATGTAAAATAAAGACTATTGGCTATTCAAAACATGGGACGTCCCGTTTTAATCTGAAAACCACACTCGACTCATCAAGCAATGTCATATACAGAGAAAACACTGTGAATTAAGATATCGTCACTTTCACAAAATGTTTTGTACACACAGTCTTTTAATGTCCCATCAAAGGTCTGTTCTGTTAAAGGTGCCAGGAAGCCCAAAATGTGATGGAGCGAGACAGATGGTGCTGAGGTGCTGATATGCATAGGAATATGTTCCATTACTGCTACCGGCTGTCCAGTTTTACCCCACTGCCACGGAGCTGGCACACGTAGATGCCAGCCTGCCATTCTCCCCAAATCTGTCTAAATGACAACTGACCCGCTTTGGCTCGCCATCCAGGTTCAGGCGCTCCAAAAGGACAGACATCAGTAACCTCCACCCAACAAGCTCCTTAATTATAATAAACCTGCCGACACACGAGACGCCACTTCTCTTAATTAAATTAAGATCATTTTTATTGACTTAATTGTTTGAGACAAGTCATTTGCCGAGGCTTAGACTGGGACTCTGACAGCACAAATGATGGAGGATGAGTAATTAATGCGTTTTTTAATTGGAGTGGATGTCTGACGAAGGCTGGTTTATATGGGGCCGCTCTGCTGAGCAATGAAAGAGTCTGTAACCCTCAGGTTTTAATTCTCCGTGAGCTGCTCTCTTCATCTTAGGAGTTTGATGTATAGCTATACTATATAAATATAATGGCACGTCATTCGGGCAAAGCTGATTATTGCAGGAGGGCTAGTTTGTCAAATCTTTCAGATGTGAGTGCAGGAAGGTTGACAGAAATGTTTTTGTGTGTCGTGAGTGCGGCACAAAACATTCGTCACAAGTTGCAATTAACTAGGCCAATTTATAGCTCCGGTAGGAGAGATTTGATACAGTGAGATATGATGCTGAACAAAGTGCTTTGAAATTCAGGTTTTCGAATTTCTTGTTAAGGCCTGAACCCCACCCAAATGTTTTATGTGCAGATATTTAATAGAGTTGTGCTTAAGAGTCCTGAAATGCACAGCATTCCTGAAACAGGAAAATATTGGGGTATATCGAACAGATCCTCCCCTTTTTAAAAACAGCCAATAGCGTTTAGTTCATATCATGATCCGCTCTGTGCTGTCGTGTCTCTGGACCGACTCGATCACATGATCTGCTCTGTCCAGAGCTCTGCACTGTCTGATCGTTCCCTATCCCCTATATAGTGCACTGTCTGATCGTTCCCTATCCCCTATATAGTGCACTGTCTGATCGTTCCCTATCCCCTATATAATGCACTGTCTGAATCATTCGCTATCCCCTATATAGTGCACTGTCTGATCGTTCCCTATTCCCTATATAGTGCACTGTCTGATCGTTCCCTATCCCCTATATAATGCACTGTCTGATCGTTCCCTATCCCCTATATAGTGCACTGTCTGATCGTTCCCTATCCCCTATATAGTGCACTGTCTGATCGTTCCCTATCCCCTATATAGTGCACTGTCTGATCGTTCCCTATCCCCTATATAGTGCACTGTCTGATCGTTCCCTATCCCCTATATAATGCACTGTCTGAATCATTCGCTATCCCCTATATAGTGCACTGTCTGATCGTTCCCTATTCCCTATATAGTGCACTGTCTGATCGTTCCCTATCCCCTATATAATGCACTGTCTGAATCATTCGCTATCCCCTATATAGTGCACTGTCTGGTCGTTCCCTATTCCCTATATAGTGCACTGTCTGATCGTTCCCTATCCCCTATATAGTGCACTGTCTGTTCGTTCCCTATCCCCTATATAATGCACTGTCTGAATCATTCGCTATCCCCTATATAGTGCACTGTCTGATCGTTCCCTATCCCCTATATAATGCACTGTCTGAATCATTCGCTATCCCCTATATAGTGCACTGTCTGGTCGTTCCCTATTCCCTATATAGTGCACTGTCTGATCGTTCCCTATCCCCTATATAGTGCACTGTCTGTTCGTTCCCTATCCCCTATATAGTGCACTGTCTGAATCATTCGCTATCCCCTATATAGTGCACTGTCTGATCGTTCCCTATTCCCTATATAGTGCACTGTCTGATCGTTCCCTATCCCCTATATAGTGCACTGTCTGATCGTTCCCTATCCCCTATATAATGCATTGTCTGAATCATTCGCTATCCCCTATATAGTGCAATGTCTGATCGTTCCCTATCCCCTATATAGTGCACTGTCTGATCGTTCCCTATCCCCTATATAGTGCACTGTCTGATCGTTCCCTATCCCCTATATCCCCTAAGCTGAAGTGCAGAGTGATGTCATCAAAATTATTGATCCATTTTGGCGGAAGTGAGAGACTGTAAGTTTTGATCTTCTAAATGTGAATTTTATCATTGTTAGGAGCTTATAGATAACAGTATTTAGTATACTAAAAGCCAAAAACTTCCATTTTGATTTCATGAGGGCTTCAAATTGTTTTAACAGCTCTGCCTGAATGAAAGTTGAATTATAGTTTCAATAACAGCTGACATATAGATCCTATTACTGACATTCACTTCAGCGGGGAGAAGTAAATGTATGAAAAGCTGATTCATACTGACAGGATAGTCAATATAACATCTGTAGAGTCTCTGGGGAAGTTTAACTAGTGTGTTTAGAATAATGTTAAAACTACCATTTCTGGAATCTCATATCTGTGCAAGTCATTTCAAGTCTTTTTGTTAAATCTTATAAAAAGAATTCATCAAAAAATGTTGATGAGTTGAAGTAATTGGAAAACATTTACTTCATGGCAACATTTGTGGTTTCTCAATTACTAAGAGACTGTCTCCAAACATTTTTTAAATAAAAGTAACTATGAAATTATATGATATATAAGTGAATATGAGCAAGTTACTTGGAGAGTTGTTTTTTGTATAAGTTGCTTCCCTAAAAAACTGACAAAAATAGTGTGATTTTTGTTTTCCCCTTCTATTTTTGTATTAGTGAGTCAATTTTGTGTCACGTGAGACTGACACTGCAGATCCTCGTCTTTGCATGACACAAATGCTTGTTCATACAGTTCAGTTACTGGTATTATCTCTATACTTATAATAATAATAATTAAAACCTTTGTGCTGAACAGTCACATTCAGACAGTGCTGTTATTTTTAGGTCATGTTAACTCTGCTTGTTAGCGCACGATTGGATTTGAATGAAGCTTCTGTAGAAACTGTAGATTTTGCGACTGCTCTGAGCTCGAGTTAATCAAGTCAGTGAAATGACAAAATAAAATGGAGCCAAATGAGATTCAGTGCCTGTTATTCATCCACTGGCATACTTACAATTTTACTTGATTATAACAAATAACTACTAATTGTTAAGAACATCAGCAATTTAGAGGGTGAGAGTTTTAAGTTTTTTATATTTGATGTTACTTGTGATTATGAGGTTTTATGATATAGGCTACCATAAAACAAACTTTAATTATTATTTCTGCATTAAAACCTTGGAAAGGGGGTGGGATCTGCGGAGCGAACGAGTACTTCTGTTAATTAGTTAAGCGTGTTTGGCCTGATAATCTATAAATGGCCAAATATTGATTGGGTCATTGGCCTTGTTCTATATAATTTATTATTATTTTTCTCCTCTCCTTTTGACAGACACAATTCTAGCCCCAACTAAAGATTTTCAACTTGTTTGTGTCTTTAAAAGAGTGGTTTCCTTGTCCTTGTAGTAAAAACAAGGCCATAAAGGAATGTCATTCTGTCTGAGCTTAATAAAAAAGATTCAATTTCTGTAAATGGTTATTAATTCTCAAAAATGTGCAGCCTGGCTCATTTACTTTATATTTAAACTATAAGTATTTATTTAAATACTAACTAATTTACAACATTGTCCTTCACGAGCTGCTAATCACATTAAAATATCACAGGTGGTAGTTCGATAAAGAGGACACTGTTCAGGTCAAACTATCAATAACCAATATAAACTTTAGCATGCTGGGAAACATCAAATGTGGCCCTGACTATCATAATTCATTGAAAAACAACACTGAAGTAGATGGAACGAATCATCCCCATCATACATTTCTGCATGTCAGTCTTCAGATAAGTTGTCAGGAACAGAAACAGACTTCCAGCTACTAGTGCACTGCTGTTCTTTTATCCTCCCAATTAAAAAATGTAACTCCTTCATTACAAACCATGAGGTGAGCTCCGCCCACAGCCAGTGACATCATACGTAAGAGCCATGGTTGTGTTCAAGAACTCCTGAAACTTACAAAGTCCAAATTTGCATTCAAATCAGAGCAAGACGGCATAAAATTAAACAAGATTCTTAAACTCTACATCTACAAAATGATGAATAAACAATATGCATTGAGTGTGTTTTTGCCTATTGTAATGGTTACGATTTTCAAATATCAACATTCTACCCTAAAAGTGATCGGGCAGACCAAACCGTAAGTCGTAGGGACATGAAACTTTGAGGGCTGGTAGTACCCACCCCGTCTACAACGTCACCAAATCTCGCCCCAATCGGCCTGACGGTGGCGCTACAGCGAACTCCTAAACCGTTAGTTGCAGATTCAAGTGTCTATTATCATTGGAAGACTTGTAGTTCAAGCCAAACTACATTTTTGGATATTTTGGATTTTTTTTTTTTTACTACTTTTGCAAACTAGTCCTAGTTCCAAACCAGTGCAGACAGATTCTCTGGAGTCAGATTGTCAATAATTATCGGAAAAAAATTCACATTCGTGATGGGATGCCAAAACGTTCTACTAAAACGGCTTTAACTCTTGAACGGAATGAGATAACTTCACCAAACTTGATACATCTATGTATGAGCTCAGTTTGTGGTCACATGAAAAAGGACACGACGACTGGCCATCTGGTGGCGCTATAACAGGAGAAAAAAAAACACAAAAAAGTTTCGTACCATTCCAATGAAGTAAAGAAATTCTAAAAAAACAAAAAGTAAAATTTTTCTGAAGAGCGCCAGAGGGGTTCAGGTTTCAAAAACACATTATTTCTATTACTGAAATTGCAAAAAATCTCTGATTTAGGTTTACAGGCTTGCTATATAATATGCAATATCTTACAATTGCGCATTTACGATTGAACCCAGATAATTGCAGCTTGCATGATTGATTCTGATGCAATTTTTCTGTTTAATACTGTAAAGCTGCTTTGAAACAATCTGTATTGCATAGAGCAGAATTTGACTAAATATTTCGTATACAGAGCTACAGGGTGAATCTGCACTTTTTTATTATATGCATCAAATCACTGGAGCAAATTATAGACACATCCATAAACAAAACCACAACGCTCCAATGCTCCGACGTCAGCTCCAGTTGTTTCACATCATGGCTGTGTTAAACGGTGCGTCAGAGGATTTGGGTGAAGACACTCTAAGACGCGACACAAGATAATGACACGGGTATTATGGTTAATTGGTTTTCATTATCTTCCTCCCAGGTGGCATTTATCTTAGCGGGAATCTGGTGGCATCTGTCCTTGTAGTACACACCCGTACAGCGTTTTTAATTAAAACAATTACCATGAAGGGCATCTAAGGAGAGGAGTTTAATCACAGAGGGGAATTAGTTATTAAAATCCAATTGTTTTCTAAATGGTGTAATGAGCCGGTCCAATTTCACCTGGCCAGTGCCGGTGATAAAGATCAAGTAGGCTTCCGGCTCATTAGCAAGGCTGTTCCTTACGGAGTTTTAAGTAACTATGTTGTTGTTTGACAAGGTAAAGTGTTGAGGTAAGTTATGTTAATTCATTCGTTTAATGTAACTCAGCCTTGTAATTGCCGCAGAGCAACTTCAAGGCTTTTTGTGTCGAGAATATCTCGATGCCAGCGTGCATTTGCATGCGTAAACAATCGCGCGTAATTGCAGATCTTTAAGGTCTTTCATGGAGACCTTCGTGCTTGTGCATAAACACCTGCTGATAGTTAAACCGATTGTTTTAATGTCAATTATTTCTGTCCTTGACCTCATTAGACGCCGGGCCTCATAATTCCAGGACGGCGAGGTTAGGCTGTGTCTTTCCATGGCGCTGGAAAATAAATTAAACAGTAACCGGGGTTGAGGATTCAATCTCCTAATGGATAATGCCTGTACGGCGCTCTTGAGAAGGGCACTCAACCTTAAATTGTTCCAGTGGCGCAGAAAAGCTTCTCTTAAACCACATCTAATTGGTCTTTCTAGAGCAGAGCTCACAAGCAGCCATAGAGACTCGTCTAATAGACTCTCTGGATTGAGGCTCGGGCCGTTTCCAATGAGGACGATCACGTCTGGCCTTCAGCGCACATCAGTGATTGTTTACTGTTTAAGTGATGCACTTTAGCGAGAAGCAATGCTACAAAACATTTCTGTAGAACATGCAAAATTATCAACATGACAGTCTGGCAATTTTGTGCATAAACACAGCAGAAGTGTTTTCCAGTCAGTGGAACAAACACTGGGCTAAATATTGTATTGGTATTAGCCAAATGACCAAATTTGTGTCAAAATAACAGTTAATTGGATGCACAAAACAAAAACCCTTTTAAGTGTTTATTTTGTTGACAAGTCATATGATGAAGTTGATGATGTTTGAAGTTTCAATCAGATTTTTTTTTTTTTTACATATACTGTACTACACTCACCTAAAGGATTATTAGGAACACCTGTTCAATTTCTCATTAATGCAATTATCTAATCAACCAATCACATGGCAGTTGCTTCAATGCATTTAGGGGTGTGGTCCTGGTCAAGACAATCTCCTGAACTCCAAACTGAATGTCAGAATGGGAAAGAAAGGTGATTTAAGCAATTTTGAGCGTGGCATGGTTGTTGGTGCCAGACGGGCCGGTCTGAGTATTTCACAATCTGCTCAGTTACTGGGATTTTCACGCACAACCATTTCTAGAGTTTACAAAGAATGGTGTGAAAAGGGAAAAACATCCAGTATGCGGCAGTCCTGTGGGCGAAAATGCCTTGTTGATGCTAGAGGTCAGAGGAGAATGGGCCGACTGATTCAAGCTGATAGAAGAGCAACTTTGACTGAAATAACCACTCGTTACAACCGAGGTATGCAGCAAAGCATTTGTGAAGCCACAACACGCACAACCTTGAGGGGGATGGGCTACAACAGCAGAAGACCCCACCGGGTACCACTCATCTCCACTACAAATAGGAAAAAGAGGCTACAATTTGCACAAGCTCACCAAAATTGGACAGTTGAAGACTGAAAAAATGTTGCCTGGTCTGATGAGTCTCGATTTCTGTTGAGACATTCAGATGGTAGAGTCAGAATTTGGCGTAAACAGAATGAGAACATGGATCCATCATGCCTTGTTACCACTGTGCAGGCTGGTGGTGGTGGTGTAATGGTGTGGGGGATGTTTTCTTGGCACACTTTAGGCCCCTTAGTGCCAATTGGGCATGGTTTAAATGCCACGGCCTACCTGAGCATTGTTTCTGACCATGTCCATCCCTTTATGACCACCATGTACCCATCCTCTGATGGCTACTTCCAGCAGGATAATGCACCATGTCACAAAGCTCCAATCATTTCAAATTGGTTTCTTGAACATGACAATGAGTTCACTGTACTAAAATGGCCCCCACAGTCACCAGATCTCAACCCAATAGAGCATCTTTGGGATGTGGTGGAACGGGAGCTTCGTGCCCTGGATGTGCATCCCACAAATCTCCATCAACTGCAAGATGCTATCCTATCAATATGGGCCAACATTTCTAAAGAATGCTTTCAGCACCTTGTTGAATCAAAGCCACGTAGAATTAAGGCAGTTCTGAAGGCGAAAGGGGGTCAAACACAGTATTAGTATGGTGTTCCTAATAATCCTTTAGGTGAGTGTATATTGTGATCGTCGTCAGTGACATTAAACCTGACATGATGCATTTGCATGAAACTTGAGAGCTAAAGCCTTGTATTTCAGTGTGTTCCTTATCATGTGACTTCAGAAGACTTTAATATAGTCACATGACTACTGTTATGGTGCTTTCTTGTCAAGTATAGACCACTATCCACTTTTGAATAGAAAAGAGCAGCTCAGTCATAATAGCTAAGATCTAAAAAAAAATTAATAATTATATATATTACAATAGTGTATTATATAATATATGCGTTAATGAATATATGGAATTAAACTCTGAATATATGGAATTAAACTCTGTAAATATGGAATGAACTCTGAATATATGGAATTAAACTCTGAATATATAGAATTAAACTCTGAATATATGGAATTAAACTCTGAATATATGGAATTAAACTCTGAATATATGGAATTAAACTCTGAATATATGGAATGAACTCTGAATATATCGAATGAACTCTGAATATATAGAATTAAACTCTGAATATATGGAATGAACTCTGAATATATGGAATGAACTCTGAATATATGGAATGAACTCTGAATATATAGAATTAAACTCTGAATATATGGAATTAAACTCTGAATATATGGAATTAAACTCTGAATATATGGAATTAAACTCTGAATATATGGAATGAACTCTGAATATATAGAATTAAACTCTGAATATATGGAATTAAACTCTGAATATATGGAATTAAACTCTGAATATATGGAATAAACTCTGAATATATGGAATGAACTCTGAATATATAGAATTAAACTCTGAATATATAGAATTAAACTCTGAATATATGGAATTAAACTCTGAATATATGGAATGAACTCTGAATATATAGAATTAAACTCTGAATATATAGAATTAAACTCTGAATATATGGAATTAAACTCTGAATATATGGAATGAACTCTGAATATATAGAATTAAACTCTGAATATATGGAATTAAACTCTGAATATATGGAATGAACTCTGAATATATGGAATGAACTCTGAATATATGGAATGAACTCTGAATATATGGAATTAAACTCTGAATATATGGAATGAACTCTGAATATATGGAATGAACTCTGAATATATGGAATGAACTCTGAATATATGGAATTAAACTCTGAATATATGGAATGAACTCTGAATATATGGAATGAACTCTGAATATATAGAATTAAACTCTGAATATATGGAATTAAACTCTGAATATATGGAATTAAACTCTGAATATATGGAATAAACTCTGAATATATGGAATGAACTCTGGATATATGGAATGAACTCTGAATATATAGAATTAAACTCTGAATATATGGAGTTAAACTCTGAATATATGGAATTAAACTCTGAATATATGGAATAAACTCTGAATATATGGAATGAACTCTGGATATATGGAATGAACTCTGAATATATAGAATTAAACTCTGAATATATGGAATTAAACTCTGAATATATGGAATGAACTCTGAATATATGGAATTAAACTGAATATATGGAATTAAACTGAATATATGGAATGAACTCTGAATATATAGAATTAAACTCTGAATATATGGAATGAACTCTGAATATATGGAATTAAACTCTGAATATATGGAATTAAACTCTGAATATATAGAATTAAACTCTGAATATATGGAATGAACTCTGAATATATGGAATGACCTCTGAATATATGGAATTACACTGAATATATGGAATTAAACTGAATTTAATTAATCTTCATATTGTAAATACAATATTTCCTGAACGGCATGCCACACACACACACACACACACACACACACACTTAAACACACTCACGCACACACACATTCAAACACACTCACACATATACACACACTCTCACATTTGCTCACACTCACACACTCAAACACACTCTCACACATGCACACACACTCACACACACACACACACATACACTTACACACACACTCACTCACTCACTCACACAGACACACACTCACAAATGCACACACACTTGTACGTACACACACACTCACACGTACACACACACTCACTCACACAGACACACTCGCACACACACACACTCACACAGATGCACACACACACACATACACTCACACTTACATACTCACACTCTCATATATATATATATATATACACTTTTATTTTGTCTGATCCAGTATCATGTGGGTCAAAGTTGACTGTGTAGTTACAGAAAACAGGTAAAATGGTCTTCTCAGCATCGATTATTCATAACTTCATAGTCTTACCCCGCTGTTATTTTCCAGCTTGTTCACATCTGAAATAGAGATATTGCCATAAATCAATAAGTATTGATGATATCATTGCAACAAATGCTAAAGGCAAAGTGTTGGTCACGTATCACTTGGTTACATTTCATTTCTGATACTTGTTTTGGTTGATCACATACAGTAGCTCTCTGTTTGACGTGAAATACAGACTTTTTTTGAAAGCAATATCCAGTAGTTTCCAGGAAAGAGCTTTTCTGAGATAGCTGTTTCCATCCATCTATTTTTATGCGCATTTTGGGATATTGCATAAAAAAAAAGCTGGAGGGAAACGCCAAGATGTGCATAAATTCTGAAATTGCACATAAAAAAATATACGCTCAATTGAGGAGGATGTTTTTTTATCCGATAATAAGACATGCACATAAACTACATGGAAACACATTTATTGAATAAAACACTCAAACACCTCAT